>CM076986.1:44095730-44125730 GCA_039105355.1 Benthosema pterotum | reverse complement strand
CCCCCGACTCCTTCAAATCCACTCTCAAAGAGCACCTACGGACAGCTGTAATTCTAAACCGGCCTCTGTAAAAATATGATTCTCCCACCCATTCCCCCTTTTTCCCCAACTTTATGGATGTTACTTTTCTCTTTTTACCTCCACTATGATCTGCTGTTTCTGACTTTACACAAGTGATTCATTATACGTCTATAAATGTCTTGATAAAATCAACACGGAAAATACAAAATACAAGCAGGTGACAAACTGAATGAGAAGGGAGTGGATGGAGGGTATTGCAACTCTACATTCATCACATTATATACAACGTATATTAAAAATATATCTAGAGTTGCAATGCGGCGAGTGAATCCCCCGACTCCTTCAAATCCACTCTCAAAGAGAGTGGTTTTGAAGGAGTAATACAAACAGGTGACAAACTGAATGAGAAGGGAGTGGATGGAGGGTATTGCAACTCTACATTCATCCTAGAGACAATTTGAAACTCTAGCTTTTTTATGGGGGGAATCTAAAGCTGTAATGTCCTCCATTGACTAATTAATAAAGAAAAATGTCACCACTACACCACTACACCAACATTGATCTGCTTGTATTAAACAACATTAAACTACACCAACATTGATCTGCTTGTATTAAACAACATTAAACTACACCAACATTGATCTGCTTGTATTAAACAACATTAAACTACACCAACATTGATCTGCTTGTATTAAACAACATTAAACTACACCAACATTGATCTGCTTGTATTAAACAACATTAAACTACACCAACATTGATCTGCTTGTATTAAACAACATTAAACTACACCAACATTGATCTGCTTGTATTAAACAACATTAAACTCACCAACATTGATCTGCTTGTATTAAACAACATTAAACTACACCAACATTGATCTGCTTGTATTAAACAACATTAAACTACATCAACATTGATCTGCTTGTATTAAACAACATTAAACTACACCAACATTGATCTGCTTGTATTAAACAACATTAAACTACACCAACATTGATCTGCTTGTATTAAACAACATTAAACTACACCAACATTGATCTGATTGTATTAAACAACATTAAACTACACCAACATTGATCTGATTGTATAAAACAACATTAAACTACACCAACATTGATCTGCTTGTATAAAACAACATTAAACTACACCAACATTGATCTGCTTGTATTAAACAACATTAAACTACACCAACATTGATCTGCTTGTATAAAACAACATTAAACTACACCAACATTGATCTGCTTGTATAAAACAACATTAAACTACACCAACATTGATCTGTTTGTATTAAACAACATTAAACTACACCAACATTGATCTGCTTGTATTAAACAACATTAAACTACACCAACATTGATCTGCTTGTATAAAACAACATTAAACTACACCAACATTGATCTGCTTGTATAAAACAACATTAAACTACACCAACATTGATCTGCTTGTATAAAACAACATTAAACTACACCAACATTGATCTGCTTGTATTAAACAACATTAAACTACACCAACATTGATCTGCTTGTATTAAACAACATTAAACTCACCAACCAGGGGCGGATGTAACATTTCCCAATTGGGGCGGGGGGGGGGGGGGGCAGGAGAGAATGGTATGGGGGCGACTTCATCGCATGAAGCCGCACCCATACCATTTTCAGTTACAGGACTTTTATTAGTCAAGTAAAGCATCAATAATAACACCAGTTGTGGTTGAAGTTGCAACAGACACGCAGCATGCATAAAGCTAAAGGTCTGACTCAGAGAGTTTTCTGTTTTCAATGATGAAATGCTGTTGGTTTAGTGGTGACACAGCTGTAGTTAGTTAGTAGCAGTAGTAGTGGTTCACATCATTTTAAATAGAAGCACTTTAATTTGAAATATCTTGTTTTTTTGGTGGGGCAGACTGGGCATTTAGAGGGGTATTATTGCAGCAATACTATTGCCCCCCCCCCCATGCCCATGCCTAGATCCGCCCCTGTCACCAACATTGATCTGCTTGTATTAAACAACATTAAACTACACCAACATTGATCTGCTTGTATTAAACAACATTAAACTACACCAACATTGATCTGCTTGTATTAAACAACATTAAACTACACCAACATTGATCTGCTTGTATTAAACAACATTAAACTACACCAACATTGATCTGCTTGTATTAAACAACATTAAACTACACCAACATTGATCTGCTTGTATTAAACAACATTAAACTACACCAACATTGATCTGCTTGTATTAAACAACATTAAACTACACCAACATTGATCTGCTTGTATTAAACAACATTAAACTCACCAACCAGGTGTATTATTTTACCCTTTGGTTGGTAATAACTGTTATTATTAACAATATACACAAGATGTGCACTGTCAACAATGATTTATTTATTCCTCCATCTTGGATCTCATCTGTGCATGAACTCTCGTTCCCAAGTCTCGTGAGACTATGTTAGGTGTAACAGGTGGAGAGGTGTCCTGTGCTACAGTGCCCTCATGTGGTGGTACACACATGCAACATACAATATGTTACATCTCCCTTCTTAAATAAAAGACAGTTGTCCCATACACTTGAGGTATCATGACCTGTAAGTACATCAGTCCTTTAGGCCAGGGTTTTTCAACCTTTTTGACTCCAGGGACCACCATTTATTCAGCATTTGAGCCACGGACCACCATTTGATGACATTTTCACACCAAAGACCTAAAATTAAATAATTATTTTGGTTTTGTCCACAATTCCAGGCTGGATTTTTGCCAACAAAACAGTGAAAACTTCTTAATTAAGTGGTGCTAATTCAGATGATGAATATTTTAACTCTTGAGAGCGTGAAAATGAAACCAAATGGACCCGCAAGGGTCCATTTGGTTTCATTTTTACGCTCTCAAGAGTTACATCTGGTTAACCAACTTTCCATCATTTAGCCTGGGGACCACCTGGAACCTTCTCAAGGACCACTGGTGGTCCCCGGACCACCTGTTGAAAACCCCTCCTTTAGGCGAAACCATTTGCTGAAATAATATAAGTGCTCAAAATACTGTATGGGAACAACAAACTAGGCACATAGCAGGACAACCAAAATAGTGCATTATGAGTACTTGAACCTGGGTAAAAGTGCACAATGTCCTGTGTAGAATGCTGCATACTGTATGTAAACAGGTAGGCACGAGAATAGCTGGTAATACTGTAGTAAGTCCAATACTTACTGCTATTATTCAATACCATATTAGTGCACAATGCAACTTCAATAAATGCAAATTCACAGGAGTAATAACCACAGGTAAGTTAAATATGCATCAAACAGAGGGTATTATTTGCAACTCTACTAGGCCTGTGAATCTTTGGGTGTCCCACGATTCGATTCAGAATCGATTTTCTGGGTCACGATTCGATTCAAAAACGATTTTTCGATTTTTTTCGATTCTCGATTCAAAAAGATGCCCCCCAGGCCCCCACAATTCTAAAGCTTTCTTTTATTTTTTACAAAATGGTTCAATATGAGCATGATCTACCCCCTGTTGTATTATGCTTTCTGTAAGCATGTTTTACAGAAAAATTATTCTTCATTTGGTACTTTTATTTATAGTTTGGTATAAAAAAAAAAGATTTACAAGTCATGATTTGTTGTTCTCAGCATCTTGTTTCCCCAATTGCTTTCCAATTTGGTCTAAATGTACTCTATGCATATTGACACTATAGCTTGCAGTTAAACAAAAGCCACCTGATTATCATTTGAATATCTGATAGCCGACCATCAGCCATTTGATTGTTTGACCACTTGATTGTCTAACTGTTCTGTAGCATACATTTGTTTACATTTAGCAGTCATCATTAGCATGCTTTTAGCGTCAGGTAAACACAGTGAACTACTCTAAACTAGGCTATTCTGATCAAAACGTTCACGCAGGATTTCTTTGTCCAAAGCCCACGTTAGTTGATCATTTGAGCAGTACACACACACATCGCTGCCTGCAGCCAATATAAACTATTACGACTCGACTCCATACGAGCCCCGTCGTAAACTCCAGTTTGTCCCTATTCAGGCCATTCAAATTCGGACACCTCAATGTCGCACCTCTTCTACTAGATGTGTAGACTAGCGCGGATGAGAGCCTAGAGATCGAGGCTATGTGTAGACAGACTTACCAAACTCCCTTCACTTCATGGGGTCAGTCCAATGGTGGCTCTTCTACATAGATTTCTTTGCGAACGGGACGGAAATAAACGCACACACAAACACACACACACAAACGGCCGGCTCCTTTCCCCTCTGGACAGGCTTCGCTCAGGCAGGCAGGCTGCCAGTGTTAATAAAACTATTTCGCGCATACTGCAGAAAACAACAACAACGCAGTACGCCCACCGCGGAAGTCAGAGCCATCATTACTTTATGGAGCCATCTAGTAGAAGAGTTGCGACATTAAGGGGTCAGAAACGGAGCGCTCGAGTGCTGTTAATGCAACACGATTAGGGGCAAACTGCCGCCGCTGGACTGGCCCCATGAAGTGGACGGAGTTGTCGTAATTCTGTCTATACTCGGCAGAGACAAACTACCGCGGCCCAGAAGGGGAAAAAATGAGTTTAAAAAAATCGATTTAGGGAAAATGTGAATCGATTCTGAATCGGCCGGAAGTAGAATCGCGATTCTGACTCGAATCGATTTTTTTTTGCAGGCCTAAACTCTACATTCATCTTGAACACAATTTAAAACTCTAATTTTTTTTTAATGGGATAAATTTAGAGCTGTAATGTCCTCCATTGACCAATTAATAAAGAAAAATGTCATCTGCTTATATTAAACAACATTAAACTCACCAACATTGATCTGCTTGTATTAAACAACATTAAACTACACCAACATTGATTTGCTTGTATTAAACAACATTAAACTACACCAACATTGATCTGCTTGTATTAAACAACATTAAACTACACCAACATTGATCTGCTTGTATTAAACAACATTAAACTACACCAACATTGATCTGCTTGTATTAAACAACATTAAACTACACCAACATTGATCTGCTTGTATTAAACAACATTAAACTACACCAACATTGATCTGCTTGTATTAAACAACATTAAACTCACCAACATTGATCTGCTTGTATTAAACAACATTAAACTACACCAACATTGATCTGCTTGTATTAAACAACATTAAACTACACCAACATTGATCTGCTTGTATTAAACAACATTAAACTACACCAACATTGATCTGCTTGTATTAAACAACATTAAACTACACCAACATTGATCTGCTTGTATTAAACAACATTAAACTACACCAACATTGATCTGCTTGTATTAAACAACATTAATCTACACCAACATTGATCTGCTTGTATTAAACAACATTAAACTCACCAACATTGATCTGATTGTGATAAACAACATTAAACTACACCAACATTGATCTGCTTGTATTAAACAACATTAAACTCACCAACATTGATCTGCTTGTATTAAACAACATTAAACTACACCAACATTGATCTGCTTGTATTAAACAACATTAAACTCACCAACATTGATCTGCTTGTATTAAACAACATTAAACTCACCAACATTGATCTGCTTGTATTGGGGGATGGTATGGGGGTGACTTCATCGCATGAAGCCGCACCCATACAATTTTCAGTTCCAGGACTTTTATTAGTCAAGTAAAGCATCAATAATAACATCAGTTGTTGTTGAAGTTGCAACAGACACGCAGCATGCATAAAGCTAAAGGTCTGACTCAGAGAGTTTTCTGTTTTCAATTATGAAATGCTGTTGGTTTAGTGGTGACACAGCTGTAGTTAGTTAGTAGCAGTAGTAGTGTTTCACATCATTTTAAATAGAAGCACTTTAATTTGAAATATCTTGGGTTGTTTTGCATGCCATCATGTTTGGTGGGGCAGACTGGGCATTTAGAGGGGTATTATTGCAGCAATACTATTGCCCCCCATGCCCGTGCCTAGATTCGCCCGTCACCAACATTGATCTGCTTGTATTAAACAACATTAAACTACACCAACATTGATCTGCTTGTATTAAACAACATTAAACTCACCAACATTGATCTGCTTGTATTAAACAACATTAAACTACACCAACATTGATCTGCTTGTATTAAACAACATTAAACTACACCAACATTGATCTGCTTGTATTAAACAACATTAAACTCACCAACCAGGTGTATTATTTTACCCTTTGGTTGGTAATAACTGTTATTATTAACAATATACACAAGATGTGCACTGTCAACAATGATTTGTTTATTCCGCCATCTTGGATCTCATCTGTGCATGAACTCTCGTTCCCAAGTCTCGTGAGACTATGTTAGGTGTAACAGGTGGAGAGGTGTCCTGTGCTACAGTGCCCTCATGTGGTGGTACACACATGTAACATACAATATGTTACATCTCCCTTCTTAAATAAAAGACAGTTGTCCCATACACTTGAGGTATCATGACCTGTCAGTCCATCAGTCCTTTAGGCCAGGGTTTTTCAACCTTTTTGACTCCAGGGACCACCATTTATTCAGCATTTGAGCCACGGACCACCATTTGATGACATTTTCACACCAAAGACCTAAAATTAAATAATTATTTTGGTTTTGTCCACAATTCCAGGCTGGATTTTTGCCAACAAAACAGTGTAAACTTCTTAATTAAGTGGTGCTAATTCAGATGATGAATATTTTAACTCTTGAGAGTGTGAAAATGAAACCAAATGGACCCGCAAGGGTCCATTTGGTTTCATTTTTACGCTCTCAAGAGTTACATCTGGTTAACCAACTTTCCATCATTTAGCCTGGGGACCACCTGGAACCTTCTCAAGGACCACTGGTGGTCCCTGGACCACCTGTTTAAAACCCCTGCTTTAGGCGAAACCATTTGCTGAAATAATATAAGTGCTCAAAATACTGTATGGGAACAACAAACTAGGCACATAGCAGGACAACCAAAATAGTGCATTATGAGTACTTGAACCTGGGTAAAAGTGCACAATGTCCTGTGTAGAATGCTGCATACTGTATGTAAACAGGTAGGCACGAGAATAGCTGCTAATACTGTAGTAAGTCCAATACTTACTGCTATTATTCAATATCATATTAGTGCACAATGCAACTTCAATAAATGCAAATTCACAGGAATAATAACCACAGGTAAGTTAAATATGCATCAAACAAGTACTGTAAATAACTTCAAAGTATCAACTGCAGTTTCCTTCTTCCTTTTCTGTCTTTTTTTTTTTTTTGGACCCGTAGGTGTCACAGCCTAGTAGACCCCTAACCCTAACCCTAACCCTAAGGGTCACAGCCTAGCAGACCCCTAACCCTAACCCTAAGGGTCACAGCCTAGCAGACCCCTAACCCTAACCCTAACCCTAAGGGTCACAGCCTAGCAGACCCCTAACCCTAACCCTAAGGGTCACAGCCTAGCAGACCCCTAACCCTAACCCTAAGGGTCACAGCCTAGCAGACCCCTAACCCTAACCCTAACCCTAAGGGTCACAGCCTAGCAGACCCCTAACCCTAACCCTAACCCTAAGGGTCACAGCCTAGCAGACCCCTAACCCTAACCCTAACCCTAAGGGTCACAGCCTAGCAGATATTCCCATCATGTTTGACACATTTATCTCTGTAGAATGGAATGAACCTGAAACAATTAATCCAAGAAGACACACAGACAATGGAGAGGCTGCCAGGACACATCAAAGAAAAGGACAACCTCAACATAGAGCAGGTAAGAGCCTTAAGAACACTAGCTAGAAACAAAGACATAGTCATTAAACCAATTATCATAATGGACAGGCAACAATACCTACTGGAGGGAGAGAGACAACTCAACAATCCTGACCATTACAGGCCATTAGCACAACCAATATATAATCAGACAGCCATAGAAACCAAAGAGATCATAGATAGACTAAGAGAAAAAAAGTACATTAACTACAAACAAGCTAAATACCTAATAGGGCGGGACACCCCACGTGCACGGATCTTTTATCTATTACCAAAGATTCATAAAGATCCTAGCACATGGACTATACCGTACGAGATCCCACCAGGAAGACCAATTGTATCAGATTGTGGAAGTGAGACTTATCATTCGGCTGAATATATTGAGCATTTCCTAAACCCTCTGTCTACAAAACACCAATCCTACATCAAGGACACTTATGACTTTGTTGAAAAAATCAAGGCCATAACTGTACCGCAAAATGCAATTTTGTTACAACGTATAATGAAAAATAGCAGGTGTTCACGTCTCATAGACGTGAACACCTGCTATTTTTCAGGGATTTTTTTTCTTCTATGATCCTCACCAAGTGCTGCTTTCATAGTTAATTGAGAAAGTAAATGAGACTAAGTTGAAGAAGTAAAACAATTAGTTGCATTAATTTCTTATCATGGTGTGTGCAATATACCAGAGGGCCAGTTCTAATACTAATTCAATTTTATCCCGCGGGCCAAAGATAATTCATTCACGGGCCTGATTTGGCCCGCGGGCCTTGAGTTTGACATATGTGATCTAACCGAACTCTAAATGTTTTGTCGCATCTGTACACAACAAAGCGATTTTAAATTAGCATGTAAAACTCTATTTAATGCCCTAAAACAACGGGGGTAGGGTACACAAGGACCTTTCTAAGAAACACCTTTGACACCTTTCGAGAGGTGAAAGAGAGGGATGGGAGACCCCAAATTGCTCTAGTAACCACATATTCAACATTAAGCAAAATAGCTAGCAGAAGGATCAAAAGAAACTTTGCAAGAAGGGCAGAAGATCCACTAGAGGGGTACAAAGTAATACCCGCCTACAGAAAAAATAAAAACTTAAAAGATTACCTAGTCCACAGCAAACTCAAAGGAACAAACAGAACCCTCCCTAAAAGCCCAGATTACTTTAAACCCAAACCACTAGTGAAGAATAGATCAACGAAAATCATGATAGGGATAAAACAAAACATTACAGCGGCCACAAAAAACTGTGTCTATCTAATCACATGCAACAAATGCAAGTTACAATATGTAGGGGAAACCAGAAACACAATAGCAGATAGACTCAACCAACATAGATATAACATAAAAAATGCCAAAGAGATGTCCCTAATAGTAGAACATTTTATGGGACATGGAATTGGGGCAATGGAAGAGTGTGGATTAGAATCCAATCAAACATGGACAGAGGGAGAGAGAAAGTTTGCAGAAAAACAATGGATTTTAAAACTGAATACAACATTTCCACAGGGCTTAAACCACTATGAAAGATAATTAAGATTATTTATCTCAGACCTATAGACTCCTTCAACGAAGATGGCGAATGCAAATATTCTCTGTATTGTACTCGTACATAATGTTGTAAGATACAAAACATTGAAGTCTTTTACCACAAACCTAACCCTAAGGGTCACAGCCTAGCAGACCCCTAACCCTAAGGGTCACAGCCTAGCAGACCCCTAACCCTAACCCTAACCCTACATTAAGGGGTCAGAAACGGAGCGCTCGAGTGCTGTTAATGCAACACGATTAGGGGCAAACTGCCGCCGCTGGACTGGCCCCATGAAGTGGACGGAGTTGTCGTAATTCTGTCTATACTCGGCAGAGACAAACTACCGCGGCCCAGAAGGGGAAAAAATGAGTTAAAAAAAATCGATTTAGGGAAAATGTGAATCGATTCTGAATCGGCCGGAAGTAGAATCGCGATTCTGACTCGAATCGATTTTTTTTGCAGGCCTAAACTCTACATTCATCTTGAACACAATTTAAAACTCTAATTTTTTTTAATGGGATAAATTTAGAGCTGTAATGTCCTCCATTGACCAATTAATAAAGAAAAAATGTCATCTGCTTATATTAAACAACACTAAACTACACCAACATTGATCTGCTTGTATTAAACAACATTAAACTACACCAACATTGATCTGCTTGTATTAAACAACATTAAACTACACCAACATTGATCTGCTTGTATTAAACAACATTAAACTACACCAACATTGATCTGCTTGTATTAAACAACATTAAACTACACCAACATTGATCTGCTTGTATTAAACAACATTAAACTACACAAACATTGATCTGCTTGTATTAAACAACATTAAACTACACCAACATTGATCTGCTTGTATTAAACAACATTAAACTACACCAACATTGATCTGCTTGTATTAAACAACATTAAACTACACCAACATTGATCTGCTTGTATTAAACAACATTAAACTACACCAACATTGATCTGCTTGTATTAAACAACATTAAACTACACCAACATTGATCTGCTTGTATTAAACAACATTAAACTACACCAACATTGATCTGCTTGTATTAAACAACATTAAACTACACCAACATTGATCTGCTTGTATTAAACAACATTAAACTCACCAACATTGATCTGATTGTGATAAACAACATTAAACTACACCAACATTGATCTGCTTGTATTAAACAACATTAAACTCACCAACATTGATCTGCTTGTATTAAACAACATTAAACTACACCAACATTGATCTGCTTGTATTAAACAACATTAAACTCACCAACATTGATCTGCTTGTATTAAACAACATTAAACTCACCAACATTGATCTGCTTGTATTGGGGGATGGTATGGGGGTGACTTCATCGCATGAAGCCGCACCCATACAATTTTCAGTTCCAGGACTTTTATTAGTCAAGTAAAGCATCAATAATAACATCAGTTGTTGTTGAAGTTGCAACAGACACGCAGCATGCATAAAGCTAAAGGTCTGACTCAGAGAGTTTTCTGTTTTCAATTATGAAATGCTGTTGGTTTAGTGGTGACACAGCTGTAGTTAGTTAGTAGCAGTAGTAGTGTTTCACATCATTTTAAATAGAAGCACTTTAATTTGAAATATCTTGGGTTGTTTTGCATGCCATCATGTTTGGTGGGGCAGACTGGGCATTTAGAGGGGTATTATTGCAGCAATACTATTGCCCCCCATGCCCGTGCCTAGATTCGCCCGTCACCAACATTGATCTGCTTGTATTAAACAACATTAAACTACACCAACATTGATCTGCTTGTATTAAACAACAATAAACTCACCAACCAGGTGTATTATTTTACCCTTTGGTTGGTAATAACTGTTATTATTAACAATATACACAAGATGTGCACTGTCAACAATGATTTGTTTATTCCGCCATCTTGGATCTCATCTGTGCATGAACTCTCGTTCCCAAGTCTCGTGAGACTATGTTAGGTGTAACAGGTGGAGAGGTGTCCTGTGCTACAGTGCCCTCATTTGGTGGTACACACATGTAACATGCAATATGTTACATCTCCCTTCTTAAATAAAAGACAGTTGTCCCATACACTTGAGGTATCATGACCTGTAAGTCCATCAGTCCTTTAGGCCAGGGTTTTTCAACCTTTTTGACTCCAGGGACCACCATTTATTCAGCATTTGAGCCACGGACCACCATTTGATGACATTTTCACACCAAAGACCTAAAATTAAATAATTATTTTGGTTTTGTCCACAATTCCAGGCTGGATTTTTGCCAACAAAACAGTGTAAACTTCTTAATTAAGTGGTGCTAATTCAGATGATGAATATTTTAACTCTTGAGAGTGTGAAAATGAAACCAAATGGACCCGCAAGGGTCCATTTGGTTTCATTTTTACGCTCTCAAGAGTTACATCTGGTTAACCAACTTTCCATCATTTAGCCTGGGGACCACCTGGAACCTTCTCAAGGACCACTGGTGGTCCCTGGACCACCTGTTTAAAACCCCTGCTTTAGGCGAAACCATTTGCTGAAATAATATAAGTGCTCAAAATACTGTATGGGAACAACAAACTAGGCACATAGCAGGACAACCAAAATAGTGCATTATGAGTACTTGAACCTGGGTAAAAGTGCACAATGTCCTGTGTAGAATGCTGCATACTGTATGTAAACAGGTAGGCACGAGAATAGCTGGTAATACTGTAGTAAGTCCAATACTTACTGCTATTATTCAATACCATATTAGTGCACGATGCAACTTCAATAAATGCAAATTCACAGGAATAATAACCACAGGTAAGTTAAATATGCATCAAACAATTACTGTAAATAACTTCATCAACTGCAGTTTCCTTCTTCCTTTTCTGTCCTTTTTTTTTTTTTTTGACCCGTAGGTGTCACAGCCTAGCAGACCCCTAACCCTAACCCTAACCCTAAGGGTCACAGCCTAGCAGACCCCTAACCCTAACCCTAAGGGTCACAGCCTAGCAGACCCCTAACCCTAACCCTAACCCTAAGGGTCACAGCCTAGCAGACCCCTAACCCTAACCCTAAGGGTCACAGCCTAGCAGACCCCTAACCCTAACCCTAAGGGTCACAGCCTAGCAGACCCCTAACCCTAACCCTAACCCTAAGGGTCACAGCCTAGCAGAACCCTAACCCTAACCCTAAGGGTCACAGCCTAGCAGACCCCTAACCCTAACCCTAACCCTAAGGGTCACAGCCTAGCAGATATTCCCATCATGTTTGACACATTTATCTCTGTAGAATGGAATGAACCTGAAACAATTAATCCAAGAAGACACACAGACAATGGAGAGGCTGCCAGGACACATCAAAGAAAAGGACAACCTCAACATAGAGCAGGTAAGAGCCTTAAGAACACTAGCTAGAAACAAAGACATAGTCATTAAACCAATTATCATAATGGACAGGCAACAATACCTACTGGAGGGAGAGAGACAACTCAACAATCCTGACCATTACAGGCCATTAGCACAACCAATATATAATCAGACAGCCATAGAAACCAAAGAGATCATAGATAGACTAAGAGAAAAAAAGTACATTAACTACAAACAAGCTAAATACCTAATAGGGCGGGACACCCCACGTGCACGGATCTTTTATCTATTACCAAAGATTCATAAAGATCCTAGCACATGGACTATACCGTACGAGATCCCACCAGGAAGACCAATTGTATCAGATTGTGGAAGTGAGACTTATCATTCGGCTGAATATATTGAGCATTTCCTAAACCCTCTGTCTACAAAACACCAATCCTACATCAAGGACACTTATGACTTTGTTGAAAAAATCAAGGCCATAACTGTACCGCAAAATGCAATTTTATTTTCCATTGACATAGACAGTCTGTACACAAACATAGAGACAGACGCCGGACTACAGGCGGTAAAGGAAATGTTCAAGAAATATCCAGACAGTAAGCGCCCAGATGCAGAATTACTAGAATTACTACATCTAAATCTGACCAAGAATGACTTCCAATTTAACGATAAATTTTACCTTCAAACAAAGGGTACAGCGATGGGAAAACGGTTTGCTCCTTCCTATGCAAACATCTACATGGCTCTATGGGAGGAAACAGCTCTAAAAAAGTGTAGACTTAGACCCACACAATATTTTAGGTTCCTTGATGACATTTTTGGAACATGGACTCATTCAGAACAAGAGTTCCAAGAATTCATTAATATTTTAAACACACACCATAGATCAATTACAATCAAATACACTACAAGCACAGAAAAAATTGATTTCCTAGATGTTACAGTATTCAAAGGACCAAACTTTAGCACAAGCGGGAAACTGGATCTTAAAGTTTACTTTAAAGAAACAGACACACATGCACTTTTACATAAAACATCCTTCCACCCACCACACACATACAGAGGTATAGTGAAATCACAACTTCTAAGGTTCAGTCGCATCTGTACACAACAAAGCGATTTTAAATTAGCATGTAAAACTCTATTTAATGCCCTAAAACAGCGGGGGTACACAAGGACCTTTCTAAGAAACACCTTTGACACCTTTCGAGAGGTGAAAGAGAGGGATGGGAGACCCCAAATTGCTCTAGTAACCACATATTCAACATTAAGCCAAATAGCTAGCAGAAGGATCAAAAGAAACTTTGCAAGAAGGGCAGAAGATCCACTAGAGGGGTACAAAGTAATACCCGCCTACAGAAAAAATAAAAACTTAAAAGATTACCTAGTTCACAGCAAACTCAAAGGAACAAACAGAACCCTCCCTAAAAGCCCAGATTACTTTAAACCCAAACCACTAGTGAAGAATAGATCAACGAAAATCATGATAGGGATAAAACAAAACATTACAGCGGCCACAAAAAACTGTGTCTATCTAATCACATGCAACAAATGCAAGTTACAATATGTAGGGGAAACCAGAAACACAATAGCAGATAGACTCAACCAACATAGATATAACATAAAAAATGCCAAAGAGATGTCCCTAATAGTAGAACACTTTATGGGACATGGAATTGGGGCAATGGAAGTGTGTGGATTAGAATCCAATCAAACATGGACAGAGGGAGAGAGAAAGTTTGCAGAAAAACAATGGATTTTAAAACTGAATACAACATTTCCACAAGGCTTAAATCACTATGAAAGATAATTAAGATTATTTATCTCAGACCTATAGACTCCTTCAACCAAGATGGCGAATGCAAATATTCTCTGTATTGTACTCATACATAATGTTGTAAGATACAAAACATTGAAGTCTTTTACCACAAACCTAACCCTAAGGGTCACAGCCTAGCAGACCCCTAACCCTAAGGGTCACAGCCTAGCAGATATTCCCATCATGTTTGACACATTTATCTCTGTAGAATGGAATAAAATACCACTAACCTGCCAGGACTGTCTGGGCATTGGACTCATTTATCCCTGTAAGATCCACTATACCTGGTGCCACAGTGGCCCTTTAAACTTTTAGTGTTGATAAATGGCCACTACAACCACTATTTCAAAGCTCAAACTTTCTTAAAATGGATTTTCAGTAATGGAACAATCACATTTTTGATGTGTAGATCTTGTTGAGCCGCTCATTTTGAAAGTAGCTCTCAAGACAAAAACAAGGCGTGGGCACCTCTGGTGTACATGTAAGGGCCAGGATTCGAACTCTTGGGCTTTCTGTGTGAAAGTGCAACATCTTAACCACCAGACTAAAGGTCTGTGGGTAGATACTAGCAGGGTGGCAACTCCAAAGGTTTTCATATGAAGCAGTGGTTTTCAATCTTTTTGACACCAGGGCCCACTATTTATTCAGCATTTGAGCCACGGAGGAGGACCACCATTTGATGACATTTTAGCCCCACAGACCCCAAAACTAAAGATTTATTTTTCTTTTGTCCACAATTCCAGGCTGGATTTGGGGAAACCAAACAGTCCAACATACAGATCAAAATGACCATTAATCTTCTACATTCTCTAGTTGTGTAGACTTGGGATAATTCACATGATGAATATTTTAACTCTTGAGAGCGTAAACATGAAACCAAATGGACCCGCAAGGGTCCATTTGGTTTCATTTTTACGCTCTCAAAGAGTTACATCTGGTTAACCAACTTTCCATCATTTAGCCTGGGGACCACCTGGAACTCTGATGAAAACCACTAAAATTACCTTTCATTGGGTGGTCATACAGGATGTACATTTGGGTGGGCTCTGCCCACCCCTGCCCCCTCTAGATCCGGCCCTGACAGGATGTCAATCCTCCTGGACTGAGGCCTGACATCAAACATTACAGTCAATGATTATTAACATTTATTAACACAATGTACAGTAATATAACATTACAGTCAATGATTATTAACATTTATTAACACAATGTACAGTAATATAACATTACAGTCAATGATTATTAACATTTATTAACACAATGTACAGTAATATAACATTACAGTCAATGATTATTAACATTTATTAACACAATGTACAGTAATATAACATTACAGTCAATGATTATTAACATTTATTAACACAATGTACAGTAATATAACATTACAGTCAATGATTATTAACATTTATTCAACACAATACAACACAATGTACAGTAGATATGATTTATATACATCATGGCTTTTCAACCTTTTTCATTCCAGGGCCCACCATTTATTCAGCATTTGAGCCACGGACCACCATTTGAGAACACTTTAGACCCACAGACCCCAAAACTAAAGATTTATTTTGCTTCTCTCCATGACTATTAATCTTTTAGTTGTGTAGACTTGGACTAATTCACATGATGAATATTTTAATGAATGAATATTTTAACCAAATGGACCCGCAAGGGTCCATTTGGTTTCATTTTTACACTCTCATGGATCATTCAATATAACAGTTACATGATACATGGATCAGAAACATGGATCATTCAATATAACAGTTACATTATACATTTTCTTTCATACCAAATGTTTATCGGTAATTACATTTCATAGGTGAAATAAAATAGAACCATAAAAGTCATTAAATTGTCACTGAGACCCCCGAGGGTCTCACCCCACAGGTTGAGAACCACTGTGATGTTTTTACATGTCAACGACCTCAGATGACCCCAACAGTGACCCCAGATGACCCTAACAGTGACCCCAGATGACCCCAACAGTGACCCCAGATGACCCTAACAGTGACCCCAGATGACCCTAACAGTGACCCCAGATGACCCTAACAGTGACCCCAGATGACCCTAACAGTGACCCCAGATGACCCTAACAGTGACCCCAGATGACCCTAACAGTGACCCCAGATGACCCCAACAGTGACCCCAGATGACCCTAACAGTGACCCCAGATGACCCTAACAGTGACCTCATCACCACACCTGCTGCTGATTATTACATTATGATACAAGACATTTTCTGTCTGTCCTCACAGCCTGTCTGTCTGTCTGTCCTCACAGCCTGTCTGTCTGTCTGTCTGTCTGTCCTCACACAGAGACACAGAGGAGCCATACCGCACCCAGAACCCAGCATATAGAGGTTTAGTGAATGAGGTCTGGACAGTGTACAGATGAGACAGAGTGTCCTCTAACACTCTGTAGAAGGACAGAGTCCCAGCAGGACGGTCCACATAAACTGCTACTCTGTTGGAGTCAGAGGGACTGATAGGAAGGACAGTCAGCTTACTATTGTGTCTGACAGAGTAAAAATCATGACTACAGAACAGACTCCAGGAGTGTTTATAGTCTCCAAGCACACAGTCATCACCCATTCCTTTCCTACTGATGTCTCTGTCAGTCACTCCTATCCTAACCCTTCCACTGAACTGAACCTCACTGTAGCAGCGTTCATCCAGACTCTCTGAACTCAGAACCTGATCCCAGTAATCAAACCTATCAGGATGATCAGGATATGAATGATCCTGACCATCCTTTGTCACCTTTGTGTTGTTCTCAGACAGAGAGAGTTTTCTGTTTGCTGTGTTTGTGTCCAGTGTGAGACGCTGGAAATCTGATGAGAAAAACAACACAGTAAAAACATTAAATACATCATTCACTGAATGATACGAACACACACACACACACACACACACACACACACACACACACACACACACACACACACACACACACACACACACTGAAGATCTAATATTTTAGTCAGATTTAGTGTAGAAGTTAAAGGAGGATCTAAGGATCATATTGTGTCATTTTGAAGGTGAACCTCTGCCCAGGTAAGAACACACAGCGGGGACCCCTGGGGACCCCCCAGGCATAGGGACAGAAGAGGACACCCCCCCCCCCCACACACACACACACACACTGGGACGGGAGTGTACAACACACAATGATGAGGCAGATCTGATAATAGGTAATGGACTAATTAGGCATTTAAGTGTAAAGTGTGAGATGACACTGGTCAGAGTGCAGTTCTAATACACAGACAGACAGACAGACAGACAGACAGACAGACAGACAGACAGACAGACAGACAGACAGACAGACAGACAGACAGACTCACATGCTGTAAGGAGTTGAGGTTTAGTCCAGTGTTCTCCTCCATGATTCACACTGTAGGAAGTAGAACAACAATGAATCAGTAAAAACCTCTGCTGCTTCATGTCTCACATCAGCCTGTTTTAGTCCCACACAATATTTACTAAACGCTAAACCATCATGATACGGTAAATTACTGCAAGTGTTTAAACATTTTGCATTTATTTGGCTTAGTTATTTTCGGTGTTTATTATTTTCAAGTAATCCCATGCTGTAAATTCTGCTGAAATGCCGGTGCGCCGCACCAAGAAGAAAAATGCTCCAGTGTAGGGGGTCCTTTGGCTGGCAGCGGCCCAGGATTTATTAATACGTCTATGCTGACCAACATGGACACAGTCCTATAGTCTACTGACTGACCAACATGGACACAGTCCTATAGTCTACTGACTGACACAGTCCTATAGTCTACTGACTGACCAACATGGACACAGTCCTATAGTCTACTGACTGACACAGTCCTATAGTCTACTGACTGACCAACATGGACACAGTCCTATAGTCTACTGACTGACACAGTCCTATAGTCTACTGACTGACACAGTCCTATAGTCTACTGACTGACACAGTCCTATAGTCTACTGACTGACACAGTCCTATAGTCTACTGACTGACCAACATGGACACAGTCCTATAGTGGACTCACTTGACAGTCTCCAGGACAGCAGACAGCTTCTTCAGACCAGAGCCTCCTAAGTGGCTGAAGTTCAAGTCCAGCTGTTTCAGATGGGAGGAGGGGTTGGAGGTCAGAGCTGAAGCCAGAGAAGAACAGCCTTCCTCTGTGACTCCACAGCCTGACAACCTGCAGAGAAACACACATTTAACAAAGTGCTGTTGGTGTTCCAGTAGAGATCCACACAGAGAGAAGACATTCTTTACCCCAGGATCTTCAGTCTACACTGTGGACTCTTCAGTACAGCACAGAGCTGGAGCAGCTGTGATTCCTGCAGGCAGATGAAACTGAGGTCCACTTCTCTCAGATGGAGAAGATTAGAGCTGAGAGCTGAGAGCAGAACTTCAAATCCTGTCTGTGTGAAGGTACAGCCAGCAAGTCTGGAATTACACAGGAAATATCTGGAGTGAATAACATAGATTGAGTAAAGATTGCAAGGAGTTAATGAAGTAAGTCATATTAATCTTAATCTTTCAACTAAAGTGTGTGCGTCCATGCACACACATGCATGCATGCAATTCAACATGGCTCTACATACTGTAATCACTTACTGTACCTAATTAGATCACATAGTTGTAATGTACAGAAGCATTGATAATGATAATTCCTTAGCAGTCATGGTGGATTAAATATTTTAGATCCAGTACGCAAGCATTGTGACTAATAATTGTGATATTATTTTAATCAATGTTGGTACCGTGTTGGCAACTTTACCACACTCTTATTATTATAATCAAACTATAAGTGATACAACTGGACAAATGTAAATAATAATCTGACCTCATAATCTCCAGTTGACAGTTTGGACTCTTCAATCCAGCAGAGAGCAGGTCCATGTCTGGATCAGTTATGGAATTATAACTGATGTCCAATTCTCTTAGATGTGAAGGATTAGAGCTGAGAGCTGAACACACAATCTCATAGTCTGGTTTTCTGAGTTCACAGCCAACAAGTCTGTAAATGTAGATGATGTAAAATCAGTGATTATCAACACAGATTAGATCAAGTTCATGTTGAAGGAAACAAACTATAAAGTGTAATGTAAATGTACTGTTGGTCAGATATTGACAGGTCATATAAGAACAGGAAACAAGAAAACATTAAAGTGAAAGACAGATAATCTATTATTACTACTCTACTTTGTGTAATATGCATTGATTTACAGTTTTATTTAGGCACACACACACACACACACACACACACACACACACAGACACACACACACACAGACACACAGACACACACACACACAGACACACACACACACACACACACACAGACACACACACACACACACACACACACACACACACACACACACACACACACACACACACACACACACACACACACACACACACACACACACACACACACACACGCATGATGCATGCATGATGCACCCTAACGCAACATGCACTTCCCCCAAACACACACATGCGCACACACATACTGCATGCATGCATGCATGCACCTGGGTGCATGCACACACGCACGCGCACACACACACGCACACGCACACACACACACACACACACACACACACACACACACACACACACACACACACGTTTATCTATTCTAATATGTTTTCTATCCACATGACTACTAACCGAGCCTTTCTGCTGTTCCTCACAGCTGGGAGCAGATTCTTTCCCCCCCATAGTGATGTCTTGTATTCCTGCAGGTCCAACTGATCCAGAGGCTCCTCTAACGTCAGCAGGATGAAGGCCAGAGCTGAACACTGGGATGGAGACAGTTATGTCTTTGATCTGTCTGCTGACTTCAGGTACTGTTGGATCTCCTGATATACTGAGTGGTCGTTCATCTCCATCAGACAGTGGAAGATGTTGATGTATCTGTCAGGAGAGAGACTCACATCCCTAGGGTTCATCTCCTTCAGGTTCTTGATGGCTCTCTGGATGCTCTCTGGACTGTTCTCTGTCTGACCCAGCAGACCTCCTAACAGACTCTGGTTGGACTCCAGTGAGAGACCATGAAGGAAGCGGACAAAGAGGTCCAGGTGGCCGTTCTTACTCTTCAGGGCTTTTTCCATGGCTCTCTGCAGGAATTCCTCCAATGAACTGACATCGACTCCTAGGAATGCCTTCAGGACCTTCATGTTCTTCTGTGTGAAACAGTGGATCAGGTAGACTGCAGCCAGGAACTCATGGATGCTCAGGTGAACAAAGCTGTAGACCTTTCTCTGAGACTGAAGAGTCTCTTCTTTGAAGATCTCTGTGCACACTCCCGAGTACAGCGAGGCGTCTTTCACATCGAGACCACACTCTTCCAGGTCTTCTTGGTAGAACATGACGTTGCCTTTCACCAGTTGTTCAAACGCCAGCCTGCCCAGCTTCAGGAGAACATCCCTGTCAGTCTCCTCATCATACTTCATCCTCATCCTCCTCATCTGGATCGACGTGAAGTGGCTGAACATCCCAGTCAGGTTCTTGGGCAGCTGTCCTGTCTCGTCTGTCTTCACCAGGTCCTCCACAACGGTAGCGGTCATCCAACAGAAGACTGGGATGTGACACATGATGTGGATGCTCTTTGATGTCTTCATGTGTGAGATGATGGTGCTGGCCAGCTCCTCATCATCCCTGAACATCTTCCTGAAGAACTCCTCCTTCTGGGGGTCTGTGAACCCTCGTATTTCTGTCACCATGTCAATGCAATCACAAGGGATCTGATTGGCTGCTGCAGGTCTGGTGGTTATCCAGAGGAGAGCCGAGGGGAGCAGATTCCCCTTGATGAGGTTTGTCAGCAGCATGCCCACCGATGATGTCACCGTGACATCAGAGATGGCGTCGATGTTCTTGAATTCCAGTGGAATCCTGCTTTCATCCAGACCATCGAAGATGAAGCCAACTTTCCAGGCAGCGAGATGCTCTGCTGTGACCTTCTTTAACGTTGGATGGAAAGCATGGATCAGTGAGAGGAGACTGTGCTGCTCATCTCTGACCAAGTTCAGCTCCCGGAATGAGAAGGGAACCAGGAGAACGATGTCTTGGTTCTCCTTAGCTCTCGCCCAGTCCAGAGCGAACATACGCACAGAGAATGTCTTTCCGATGCCAGCGATGCCATTGGTCAGAACTCTTCTGCTGGGTTTGTCTCTGCCAGGGAGGATGGTCTTAAAGATGGCAGAGTACTTGATCAGGTCCTCATGGAGGGTCTTCATCTTGGAGGCAGTCTCAAGCTGCCACACCTCATGTTGCTGATTAACCCCTTCACTCCCTCCTGCTGATAGGTGGAGTTCTGTGTAGATGCTGGAGATGGAGGGCATTTTATCGACGTATGTCACACGATCAAGACCGTCCAGAGTGACCTTAAAACCCTTTAAATCCTCCTGCACACTGACATCTGACATGAGAAGACATTTAATACACGTTAAACATTCAGCTTCATTCATAACTTTGCATTGTACACAATACGATTGAAACATCAATGTATTTAATATTGTCCATAACATCTAAATTTGTCATCTGTTTTTGTTTAAATGAACATGTTTATCATTACTGTATTAGGACTATGAAACAGGAATACAACATGTATATTTAATCTGATGGTGTCTGCTGCCACCTATACATTTCATGTATTGATATAAATGTAAATGAGTGTAAAATGTGTCCAGTCTTACTGTGTCCAGGTGTGGTTTGACTGAATGTCTTCTGTCCATCTGAGGTTGTGAATGTCTCTCTGTGGAGATGAAACAATAGAGAATAGTTTCATATATAAACTACCAGTATACAAGTTTATTAAACATTCCTTATGTTTCATTACAAATAGAAGAGAACACACTAGGGCATATACAGTATGTCAAACTCAATGCCTCGGGGCCAAATCAGACCCATGAATGAATTATCTTTGGCCCGCGGAATGATATTGAATTAGTATTAGAACTGGCACTCTGGTATATTACACACACCATGATAAGAAATGAATGCAACTAATTGTTTTACTTCCTCAACTCAGTCTCATTTACTTTCTCAATTAACTATGAAAGCAGCACTTGGTGAGGATCATAGAAGAGAAAAAAAAATCCCGAAAAATAGCAGGTGTTCACGTCTCATAGCGCGCCACTCTGTGATGCGCTATGAGACGTGATCTCCGGCCCTCGACTTGTACCAATTTTTCTATTTTGGCCCACTCTGTATTTGGGTTTGACACCCCTGGTCTAGGGCATATATGTCAAACTCAAGGCCTGGAGGCCAAATCAGGCCCATGAATTAATATTTGGCCAGTAAAAATGGGATATTGCACCATGATAAGAAATGAGAGCAACTTATTGTGTTACTTTCTCAACTAAATTAATTTAATTTCTCGTTTTACTCTGAAAGCCGTGTTTGGTGAGGATCATGGAACAGGAAATTGAGCTTTAATGATGCATTTAGTTTTCAATGCAAACATTTTCAACTTCCAGTTAATTGCAGATAATTGTGACCTGTGACCAATGTCTGTCCATTGAAACACAGTCCAGTCTTCCATTTATACAGTACCAATTTCTCTATGTTGACCCAAATAATGTATTAGAGTTTGACGACCCTGATCTAGGGTTAAAGGTCAACTTTATAAGTTACACTGTCTGGTCTGCAGGGGGCGCTGCTCACCGTCAGAAAACCAAGGATTATTTAAAGAGGATGGGAAGAGACCACACCTACAGGGGGAGTCCTCATTGGTCCATGGAAGGAAACAGACATGCTCAGTGGAGACCAACCATGTCCAATGTGGACGCCCCCGTAGGTGTGGTCGCTTCCCATCCTCTTTAAATAATCCTTGCAGAAAACAAGGAAGTGAGTTGATCAAAGAGAATCCATTTTCTATTTTCTATCTATTTCTGTTTTGTCTATCTCTCACTCAAACATTTTCAAAAGAAGTTTAGCTGAATTGTTTATCAATGCGCGTGTGTGTGATATAACATGATTAGCATACTTGGTGTCAGGAGGTCCATTAGTGAAGTTAACTTATATTGTAGTGTCATAGTGTTACATATTTATAGAGGATTAACATACTTAGCATCAGGAGGTCTAGGTTCATTACTGAAGTCAGGATTAGGATATCCTTTAGACCGGTCACTCTTCACAGACTGAAGGCTGGGAGTTGGAGACGCTGATCTGTGGTCAACACTTCTGGAATTACAACAGAAATATTCAATTAGCATAATTATAAATAATAATAAAAAACATTTATTAACCGTTCTTAATCATTACGTCTTATTATACAAGTAGACAGTGATGGGCAGTAACTTGTTACAAGTAGCTAAACTACATACAGTAGCTTAACTGCATTTTCCCGTTGCTTGTAGTGTAGCTTACTACGTTTTTCTGGGGATAGTTTATAGTGTAGCTTACTACGTTTTTCTAGGGATAACTTGTAGTGTAGCTTACTACGTTTTTCTGGGGATAGCTTGTAGTGTAGCTTACTACGTTTTTCTGGGGATAGTTTGTAGTGTAGCTTAACACTCTCAGTGCCAGCCCTTTTTCATATTTTTTGAGGTAGCCAGTGCCTGCGATTTTCATCTAAAAGTCATATTTCATATTTCGGTCCATGTTTCCCGACGGACAAGTTAGTTGACGGACACACACTTTCGGTTCCGGGTTGGTCCGTCCCTTATTATGGTCTATCAATGGTGGATGCGGTCGCTGCTAGCTGCTGTTAGCATGGGGATCGTATCAAACCGGCGCCGGTAAGTAACGATCAAAAGCGTAGCTCAACGGCAGCGGCATCAGTCGTTACTGTAAATCATAATGATAACGGGAGACGTAGATCCATTTCAACGGCACGAAAACTGTTAATACATTCTTCTGGAGATAGTCCATTTGGTTTTATTTTTAGTTTACACTCTCAAAAGTTACATCTGGCTAAACCAACCTTTTATCTGGTTAACCAACTTAGCTTGGGGACCACCTGGAACCCTCTCAAGAACCACTGGTGGTCCTCGGACCACATTGAAAACTACTGGCCTATAGGACCAGTTTTTATTACATCGCCGTGAATGGAATAGGCTACAGGTTAGTATTCTGCAGTGTAGGATTAAATCCATGCATTCTCCCCCCGTGAGTCGGACTGCTGCCTGTGAGTGACCACGTAGCCTAAATCATAAAAGATAGATAACTGCCAACAGTGACAAGACAGTTCATAAACTCATATCAACCTTATGGTGTGATCGGTGATTAATAAATGAATCGATGGCAGGCACATGACTGCAGGAGTGCAGGTGTTACATATTAGTGTGATGATGCTGATTTACAAGCTTTCTATCCTTCGTGCAGACCGTTGTACAAACCAGGCGTAGGCTACTGTAGCTCCACAGTGGCGCAATCTCCCGCCGATCCGCGATCACGACTCCCGAAATTGCTCTCGCAAGCAGCCTACTGTAGATTTGCAGTTTATCTGAGTGACTCAGGCGAACATATAAGCACCTAATGTAGCATCAATGTAAATAGTCAGGCTGTGCATGTATTTGTCATTGCAAATAAAATTGGCTTTCATTTAATTCTTATTTTTTTCATCGGGATTAGGCATGCCATCTCACATAGCCTATATATGCCTTTCCAAACTTTCCATATTTTTTTCATCTGTATCATTTATTAGGTTTTATAGCTATTAGGAGTGAATAGATAACTTTGGATGCCTTTCAGCAGTTCAGACAATGCTGCTCCGCTTGTGTAGGACAGAAAAACAGGCAAGGACAAATCCTACGACAGCTCTACCTGACGTGGGTTTAATCCTACAACAGCTCTACCTGACGTTGGTTTAATCCTACGACAGCTCTACCTGACGTGGGTTTAATCCTACGACAGCTCTACCTGACGTGGGTTTAATCCTACGACAGCTCTACCTGACGTGAGTTTAATCCTACGACAGCTCTACCTGACGTGGGTTTAATCCTACGACAGCTCTACCTGACGTGGGTTTAATCCTACGACAGCTCTACCTGACGTGGGTTTAATCTTACAACAGCTCCTGACCTGACGTGGGTTTAATCCTACGACAGCTCCTGACCTGACGTGGGTTTTGTGCGGACGTAGGATCAACTTCAAGTTCATGGTGGGAATGATAAATGTCTAACAATGTGGGAATTCTGCTCTACGCATAGTCTAGGTCCATTTTTGAGTGTACACCACGTTGATAAATGAGGGCCTTAGTGTCAGGAGGTCCAGGAGGTTCATTAGTGAAGTTAACTTATATTGTAGTGTCATAGTGTTATATATTTATAGAGGATTAACATACTTAGTGTCAGGAGGTTCATTACTGAAGTTAACTTATATTGTAGTGTCATAGTGTTATATATTTATAGAGGATTAACATACTTAGTGTCAGGAGGTCCAGGAGGTTCATTACTGAAGTTAACTTATATTGTAGTGTCATAGTGTTATATATTTATAGAGGATTAACATACTGAGCATCAGGAGGTCCAGGAGGTTCATTACTGAAGTCAGGATTAGGATATCCTTTAGACCAGTCACTCTTCACAGACTGAAGGCTGGGAGTTGGAGACTCTGATCTGTGGTCAACACTTCTGGAATTACAACAGAAATATTCATTTAGCATAATCATAAATAAATAAAAAACATTTATTAACCGTTCTTAATCATTACGTCTTATTATACACTTAGACAGTGATGGGCAGTAACTTGTTACAAGTAGCTAAACTACATACAGTAGCTTAACTGCATTTTCCCGTTGCTTGTAGTGTAGCTTACTACGTTTTTCTGGAGGTAGCTTGTAGTGTAGCTTACTACATTTTCCCGTTGCTTGTAGTGTAGCTTACTACGTTTTTCTGGAGGTAGCTTGTAGTGTAGCTTAATACATTTTTCTGGAGATAGTCCATTTGGTTTTATTTTTAGTTTACACTCTCAAGAGTTACATCTGGCTAAACCAACTTTTTATCTGGTTAACCAACTTAGCTTGGGGACCACCTGGAACCCTCTCAAGAACCACTGGAGGTCCTCGGACCACATTGAAAACTACTGGCCTATAGGACCAGTTTTTATTATATCGCCGTGAATGGAATAGGCTACAGGTTAGTATTCTGTAGTGTAGGATTGAATCCATGCATTTTTAGGAAGAGAGCCCCCCCCCCCTCTCCCCCGTGAGTCGGACTGCTGCCTGTGAGCGATAGACTGACCAGATGTCCCGATTTGTGCGTGATTGTCCCGCATTTCGCTGTCTTTTAAGGCGTCCCGCCGATTGAGAATTTGTCCCGCATTTTGATTGACAAGCTGTAGTTTTCATAATTTGCGCAAATTCGCTAAATATTGGGTCAACACTGATCCGCGGCAGCCTGCCTGTGAGCAGCGAAGCCTGTCCAAATGGGAAAGGTGCGGGCCGTGTGTGTGTTTGTGTGAGAGAGACGGTTTTATTTGCTGTCCCTGTTCCCATAGAAGTCTATGTAGAAGAGCCGCCATTGGACTGACCCCATGAAGTGAACGGAGATGGGTAACTCCGTCTGTATTCTCGGTAGAAGCGGCGCGACATTGAGGTGTCCAAGTTTGAATGGCCTGTATAGGGACAAGCTGGAGTTTGAATACTCCGTGTTGGGAAATCAATGCGCCTACTAGTAAAGTAAACCCCACCACAACACAACAGCACTGTCTCACAACGTGTTAGCTTCGTGCGTTGCAATGAATGAATACATGAAAGAAAAGAAACAAGGAGGAGCTGAACGAAACTAAAAAAAGTAAATATAGTAATAAGGACTGGGAGACCATGTATTCCTGGGTGAAACCAGTGACATGCAATTCTGACAGAGTTTACTGTGATGTCTGCACTGTGCAGTGACACAGGGGGGTGAATACAATGTGAGACTCACAAGCAACGTCTTGCTCGACCAAAACAAGATTCGAACACAGACAAGGTAACGGCAGCTAAACTATCTTCTGTTTACCAGTGTTGCCAACTTGACGCATTTGTCGCTATATTTAGCTTTTTTTCCAGACCCCCCTAGCGCCAAAATTAGTGAAAGTGCTGGTGAGTTGGTGTGAAATTGGTTGACAGGCACCAGAGATAAAAGTAAAACCCTTGTTTTTCACCATTTTTCCTCCTTCCTTCCTAGAAAGGACCATTGGCAACCAAATGGACCCTTGTATATCTGTAACTCTTTGAGAGCATAAAATGAAACCAGAATGGACCCTGGTTTGTGATGGACAAAACCTAAAAGTGCATAGCCTGTTCATGCTGCTATGACAGACACATTTGTTCACAATTTGATGGCTCCAATGCTAATCAAACTTTTATTTATGTTTCTGGTGATTTATTTCATTCATTGTGTGCCTCCACAATTTCAGACTTGCAGTAGTTGTCTTTGTTAGGAGAAAGATACATTGATTAATATGTCTTTATTAGTTTGTTATTGGTTGCTTTGGCCCTGGTCCAGTTATATTGTCCAGGTGTATTGTTTGTAGGTAAATGTCCACTAAATGGTTCATTTAAAAACATTTCTGTTAAGTGCCTCTTATTAGTGGATGAAACAAATGGCAAACTATAGTGGTGGTATGTGAAGGGAAGAGTAGAAACACCTAAATTGGGTACTATTTATTCATTTGTGCGACAGTCCGACACGACCCCGCATGTGTCCCACATTGTCCCACACAAACACACTGTTTGTCCCACATCTGGTGAGTTGGGATCTGGTCACCCTAGTGAGCGACCACGTAGCCTAAATCATAAAAGATAGATAACTGCCAACAGTGACAAGACAGTTCATAAACTCATATCAACCTTATGGTGTGATCGGTGATTAATAAATGAATCGAGTGCAGGTGTTACATATTAGTGTGATGATGCTGATTTACAAGCTTTCTATCCTTCGTGCAGACCGTTGTACAATACAAACCAGGCGTAGGCTACTGTAACTCCACAGCGGCGCAATCTCCCGCCAATCCGCGATCACGACTCCCGAAATTGCTCTCGCAAGCAGTCTACTGTAGGTCTGCAGTTTATCTGAGTGACTGAGGCGAACGATATAAGCACCTAACGTAGCATCATTTTAAATAGTCAGGCTGTGCATGTATTTGTCACTGCAAATAAAAGTGGCTTTTATTTAATTCTTATTTTTTTCATCGGGATTAGGCATGCCATCTCACATAGCCTATATATGCATTTCCAAACTTTCCATTTTTTTTTCCATCTGTATCATTTATTACGTTTTATAGCTATTAAGTGAATAGATAACTTTAGGTGCTTTTCAGCAGTTCAGACAATGCTGCTCCGCTTGTTTAGGACAGAAAAACAGGCAAGGACAAATCCTACGACAGCTCCCGACCTGATGTGGGTTTAATCCTACGACAACTCCCAACTTGACGTGGGTTTAATCCTACGACAACTCCCAACTTGACGTGGGTTTAATCCTACGACAACTCTACCTGACGTGGGTTTAATCCAACGACAGCTCCCGACCTGACGTGGGTTTAATCCTACGACAGCTCCGGACCTGACGTGGGTTTAATCCTACGACAGCTCTACCTGACGTGGGTTTAATCCTACGACAGCTCTACCTGACGTGGGTTTAATCCTACGACAGCTCCCGACCTGACGTGGGTTTAATCCTACGACAGCTCTACCTGACGTGGGTTTAATCCTACGACAGCTCTACCTGACGTGGGTTTAATCCTACGACAGCTCTACCTGACGTGGGTTTAATCCTACGACAGCTCTACCTGACGTGGGTTTAATCCTACGACAGCTCTACCTGACGTGGGTTTAATCCTACGACAGCTCTACCTGACGTGGGTTTAATCCTACGACAGCTCCCGACCTGACGTGGGTTTAATCCTACGACAGCTCTACCTGACGTGGGTTTAATCCTACGACAGCTCTACCTGACGTGGGTTTAATCCTACGACAGCTCTACCTGACGTGGGTTTAATCCTACGACAGCTCCCGACCTGACGTGGGTTTAATCCTACGACAGCTCTACCTGACGTGGGTTTAATCCTACGACAGCTCCTGACCTGACGTGGGTTTTGTGCGGACGTAGGATCAACTTCAAGTTCATGGTGGAAATGATAAATGTGGGAATTCTGCTCTACGCACGCTCTAGGTCCATTTTTGGGTGTCCACCACGTTGATAAATGAGGGCCTTAGTGTCAGGAGGTCCAGGAGGTTCATTAGTGAAGTTAACTTATATTGTAGTGTCATAGTGTTATATATTTATAGAGGATTAACATACTTAGAGTCAGGAGGTTCATTAGTGAAGTTATCTTATATTGTAGTGTCATAGTGTTATATATTTATAGAGGATTAACATACTTAGAGTCAGGAGGTTCATTAGTGAAGTTAACTTATATTGTAGTGTCATAGTGTTATATATGTATAGAGAATTAACATACTGAGCATCAGGAGGTCCAGGAGGTTCATTACTGAAGTCAGGATTAGGATATCCTTTAGACCAGTCACTCTTCACAGACTGAAGGCTGGGAGTTGGAGACTCTGATCTGTGGTCAACACTTCAGAAATTACAACAGTATTATTCATTTAGCATAA
>CM076986.1:44060730-44093230 GCA_039105355.1 Benthosema pterotum | reverse complement strand
CCAAATGGACTCTAATGGCCATAAAACAAACTAAAAGTAAATGAGACAGAAACTATATAATGTCCATGAATTCCAGGATTCATATGTTAATTGATTCAACACTCCATATATGGAAGGTAACATATTGTAATGTTGTGAAGCTTCATATGTTAATTGATTCAACACTCCATATATGGAAGGTAACATATTGTAATGTTGTGAAGCTTCATATGTTAATTGATTCAACACTCCATATATGGAAGGTAACATATTGTAATGTTGTGAAGCTTCATATGTTAATTGATTCAACACTCCATATATGGAAGGTAACATATTGTAATGTTGTGAAGCTTCATATGTTAATTGATTCAACACTCCATATATGGAAGGTAACATATTGTAATGTTGTGAAGCTTCATATGTTAATTGATTCAACACTCCATATATGGAAGGTAACATATTGTAATGTTACCTCAGCAGATCAGACAACAATAAGTTACACTCAGGTCTTTCACAGAGCCTTGTACAATATCCTACAATATCCATACAGTCAGCTGGAGATACAATCATTAAAACATTAAATAATATTAATCTCACCCCCCATCCCTCCATAACAAACAGTAAACATTGTTACATAAATGTATAAAACTCTTACCAGACATGAAGTTGTTTCTGTTTCCAGAGTCGAGTCAAAATGGAGCCTGAACTACCTGTGACTGTTAATGATACAATGAGACACGCCCAGGGGCGGATCTAGGCATGGGCATGGGGGGGCAATGCCCCCCTAAATGCCCAGACTGCCCCACCAAACATGATGGCATGCAAAACAACCCAAATTTCAAAGATATTTCAGATTAAAGTGCTTATATTCAAAATGATGTGAACCACTACTACTGCTACTAACTAACTACAGCTGTGTCACCACTAAACCAACAGCATTTCATCATTGAAAACAGAAAACTCTCTGAGTCAGACCTTTAGCTTTATGCATGCTGCGTGTCTGTTGCAACTTCACCAACAACTGATGTTATTATTGATGCTTTACTTCTACTAAGCCGCCCCCATACCATTTTCTCCTGTCCCCCCCAATTGGAAAATGTTGCATCCGCCCCTGGACACGCCTTTGTGTGTGTGTGTGTGTGTGTGTGTGTGTGTGTGTGTGTGTGTGTGTGTGTGTGTGTGTGTGTGTGTGTGTGTGTGTGTGTGTGTGTGTGTGTGTGTGTGTGTGTGTGTGGACTTTGTCCCTCCATGCTGACTCAACTCCTCTCATGCTGCTTTACATCAATGGTTTTCAACCTTTTTCATACCAGGGACCACGATTTAATCTGCATTTTATCCACAGAGGAGGACCACTGTTGATGTTGAGTTTAGTCTCTTAGACCCAAAACTAAGGATTTTCAAGTTTATGTCCACAATTTAGGAGAGATAAAATGGTAAAATGTTGGTCAAAATAACAATTATTCTACATTTTATAATTGTGTATATTGTTGAAAATGATTATTTAACTCTAGAGAGCGTAAAATGAAACCAAATCGGGTCCATTTGGTTTCATTTTTACGCTCTCTAGAGTTACACATCTATATGGGGTCTATTTGGTTACCAACTGTCCATAATTTAGCCTGGGGGACCAGCTGGAATCCTCTCAGGGACCACTGGTGGTCCCCAGATCTGCTTGTATTAAACAACATTAAACTACACCAACATTGATCTGCTTGTATTAAACAACATTAAACTACACCAACATTGATCTGCTTGTATTAAACAACATTAAACTCACCAACCAGGAGCGGATGTAACATTTCCCAATTGGGGGGGCAGGAGAAAATGGTATGGGGGCGACTTCATCGCATGAAGCCGCACCCATACCATTTTCAGTTACAGGACTTTTATTAGTCAAGTAAAGCATCAATAATAACATCAGTTGTTGTTGAAGTTGCAACAGACACGCAGCATGCATAAAGCTAAAGGTCTGACTCAGAGAGTTTTCTGTTTTCAATGATGAAATGCTGTTGGTTTAGTGGTGACACAGCTGTAGTTAGTTAGTAGCAGTAGTAGTGTTTCACATCATTTTAAATATAAAGCACTTTCATTTGAAATATCTTGGGTTGTTTTGCATGCCATCATGTTTGGTGGGGCAGTCAGGGCATTTAGAGGGGTATTATTGCAGCAATACTATTGCCCCCACATGCCCGTGCCTAGATCCGCCCCTGTCACCAACATTGATCTGCTTGTATTAAACAACATTAAACTCACCAACATTGATCTGCTTGTATTAAACATTAAACTACACCAACATTGATCTGCTTGTATTAAACAACATTAAACTACACCAACATTGATCTGCTTGTATTAAACAACATTAAACTACACCAACATTGATCTGCTTGTATTAAACAACATTAAACTACACCAACATTGATCTGCTTGTATTAAACAACATTAAACTCACCAACCAGGTGTATTATTTTACCCTTTGGTTGGTAATAACTGTTATTATTAACAATATACACAAGATGTGCACTGTCAACAATGATTTGTTTATTCCGCCATCTTGGATCTCATCTGTGCATGAACTCTCGTTCCCAAGTCTCGTGAGACTATGTTAGGTGTAACAGGTGCTACAGTGTCCTCATGTGGTGGTACACACATGCAACATACAATATGTTACATCTCCCTTCTTAAATAAAAGACAGTTGTCCCATACACTTGAGGTATCATGACCTGTAAGTCCATCAGTCCTTTAGGCCAGGGTTTTTCAACCTTTTTGACTCCAGGGAGCACCATTTATTCAGCATTTGAGCCACGGACCACCATTTGATGACATTTTCACACCAAAGACCTAAAATTAAATAATTATTTTGGTTTTGTCCACAATTCCAGGCTGGATTTTTGCCAACAAAACAGTGTAAACTTCTTAATTAAGTGGTGCTAATTCAGATGATGAATATTTTAACTCTCAAGAGTTACATCTGGTTAACCAACTTTCCATCATTTAGCCTGGGGACCACCTGGAACCTTCTCAAGGACCACTGGTGGTCCCTGGACCACCTGTTTAAAACCCCTGCTTTAGGCGAAACCATTTGCTGAAATAATATAAGTGCTCAAAATACTGTATGGGAACAACAAACTAGGCACATAGCAGGACAACCAAAATAGTGCATTATGAGTACTTGAACCTGGGTAAAAGTGCACAATGTCCTGTGTAGAATGCTGCATACTGTATGTAAACAGGTAGGCACGAGAATAGCTGGTAATACTGTAGTAAGTCCAATACTTACTGCTATTATTCAATACCATATTAGTGCACGATGCAACTTCAATAAATGCAAATTCACAGGAATAATAACCACAGGTAAGTTAAATATGCATCAAACAATTACTGTAAATAACTTCATCAACTGCAGTTTCCTTCTTCCTTTTCTGTCCTTTTTTTTTTCTTTTTTTTTGTACCCGTAGGTGTCACAGCCTAGCAGACCCCTAACCCTAACCCTAACCCTAAGGGTCACAGCCTAGCAGACCCCTAACCCTAACCCTAACCCTAAGGGTCACAGCCTAGCAGATATTCCCATCATGTTTGACACATTTATCTCTGAAGAATGGAATAAAATACCACTAACCTGCCAGGACTGTCTGGGCATTGGACTCATTTATCCCTGTAAGATCCACTATACCTGGTGCCACAGTGGCCCTTTAAACTTTTAGTGTTGATAACTGGCCACTACAACCACTATTTCAAAGCTCAAACTTTCTTAAAATGGATTTTCAGTAATGGAACAATCACATTTTTGATGTGTAGATCTTGTTGAGACGCTCATTTTGAAAGTAGCTCTCAAGACAAAAACAAGGCGTGGGCACCTCTGGTGTACATGTAAGGGCCAGGATTCGAACTCTTGGGCTTTCTGTGTGAAAGTGCAACATCTTAACCACCAGACTAAAGGTCTGTGGGTAGATTTTTCATATGAAGCAGTGGTTTTCAATCTTTTTGACACCAGGGCCCACTATTTATTCGGGATTTGAGCCACAGAGGACCACCATTTGATGACATTTTAACCCCACAGACCCCAAAACTAAAGATTTGCTTTTGTTTTTGTCCACAATTCCAGGCTGGATTTGGGAAACCAAACAGTCCAACATACAGATCAAAATGACCATTAATCTTCTACATTCTCTAGTTGTGTAGACTTGGGATAATTCACATGATGAATATTTTAACTCTTGAGAGTGTAAACATGAAACCAAATGGACCCGCAAGGGTCCATTTGGTTTCATGTTTACGCTCTCAAAGAGTTACATCTGGTTAACCAACTTTCCACCATTTAGCCTGGGGACCACCTGGAACTCTGATGAAAACCACTAAAATTACCTTTCATTGGGTGGTCATACAGGATGCACATTTGGGTGGGCTCTGCCCACCCCTGCCCCCTCTAGATCCGGCCCTGACAGGATGTCAATCCTCCTGGACTGAGGCCTGACATCAAACATTACAGTCAATGATTATTAACATTTATTAACACAATGTACAGTAATATAACATTACAGTCAATGATTATTAACATTTATTAACACAATGTACAGTAATATAACATTACAGTCAATGATTATTAACATTTATTAACACAATGTACGGTAATATAATGTAGCGACCCCCCAGGGATAGGAGAGAGACTTTGGGGGGGGGGTTGGGGTTGTTCGGGGGGAAGAGGTGCCTTAGTTCGAGTTCAGTGATTGGTTAGGCTGAGAGGGGGGGTTGGAGCGTGGGAAGAGGTGGTTGGAGGAGAGGATAGCCCGGGAAAGGAGAGGAAGTTGTACTTGGACTTGGAGATCGATTCAGTGCAGAAGCAGACAGACAGACAGAGCAGCCTCTTTGTTATTTTCGGCACCCTCCCAACCCAGTTTTAGCCTGTATTGAAAGGGCATTAAATGGTAAAACGTTCATCTGTTTCCTCCCTTTATTTACTGGTTAGTGAGTCAGCTGTGAGGGACCGTAAACGCTACATTGGTGTCAGAAAGTGGGTTTACCGGCCTCCGTTCCTCGGACTACAGCTACGCTCGCTAACCACCACCACCGAGGGAAGGAAACGAGATGGCGGAAGGGATGGAAAAGACGGACTTTTATTCTCTTCTCACTCCGCCAGAAACGCCGGTTGGAAAGCCTGCTGCAGATGACGGCCAGGTTGTAAAAAAGAAGATACGCTCACCCACTGCTACGCTGCTTAATATGGCTCCCCTCGGTGATATTGAAAATAGCCCTCTCCACATTGCTCTGCCGCTAAATCCACGCTCAGGAGTGCCGGTTGTAAACACCGAAGCAGGCGGACTTCTCACAGACGATGCGGCCAGTGATGACGTCATCCCCGGGCTCTCAAAGGTAAAGTGGGTGGCCAACCAAGCACTATTACAGAGTTGGGGAAGGACATTACTGCTAAAATCGAAGAGGGCTTTATGCAGAGGATGACAACTGCAATGGAGCATGCTTTTGGCAATTTCTTGAGTGACTCCAAGGGCAAGTTTGTGGCTATGATGGGGGAGGGACCACACCATCATGAAGTCGGGGCTTCTAAGTTGGGGGACAATGTTGAAACGAGCCTGGCTGCCAAGAATGTAAATGAACACACTGACACTTCAAGTGGCAGGTCCGTCAATTCTAGAGGTGGTGATATGCCACATGCAAGACCGGCACACCGTGCAAATGAGAGCGCAGGTGCATTTGCTCAATCGATGGGGGCCCCCGAACAGCACAGCTCTGTGATCACAGCTCCAGTTAGTTCCACCACTGCGGCAAACCAGTTAGCTGACTTGGTACCTGCTCTGACTGCTGCATTTACTACAGCGTTGGGGAACAGAGAGCGGCCTCCTCCGGCTCCTAGGGGTGGCCATGTGCAAGTTGGCCACTATGATGGGCTCACATCCTGGGAAACGTACTGGGCTCAGTTTGATCTTCTGGCAACAGCCAATGGCTGGACACCGGCCGAGAGAGCAGTCCAACTTGTCTCAGCATTGCAGGGCGACGCTAGAAAAGTGTTATTGGATGTGACCGCTGCTGACTTGGAGAACCCGCAAGCTGTATCCAGGGCGTTAGAGAGACGTTTTGGAAATACTACACCTGCTGTTGTGATACGGCAGAGGTTCAACGAGCGTGTGCGGGCACCTGGGGAGAAGTTGGGGGTGTTTGCGGCAGAGCTACGCTACCTTGCTCAGAGAGGATTCCCTGACTTCGATGATACAACACGTATGGTGCTGACCAGGGAGGCGTTCATCCGTGGCCTCCTGCCTCCTCCCTTACGCCAACAAGTCCGACTTGCAGACCCACAGACCCTGGAGGAGGCATTGGATAAAGCACTGGCGGTGGAGGAAATCCTCATTGAAGGTTTCGAACAAGCCCCCATGTTTCCCCAGCCCAGCCCCACCCAAACCCAAAGACCACTTCCACCTGCTAGGGCCTCAGGCCGCCCTCCGATGCCCCCAGGAGGTCGTGACGACCGCATCTGTTGGAGGTGCAACCAAAGGGGTCACACACAATGGTTTTGTACAGTTCCTGATTCTGCCTTGAATGCGCCGCCGTCGGGAAACGGGCAGGGCTCGGCTTAGAGGGGGGTGAGCCGAGCCACATTCCTCTCCCCAGAGACCGTGTCACTCAGCCGGCAGCAGACTTGCTCCATCTCCCTGTTAACCATGCCCTCTATACCCCTAACCCGTTTGCTGCTGGCTGCTGCAGGGTGCCTGCTGTTGTTAATGGTCAGCTGGTGCATGCCCTCATCGACACAGGCTCTAATGCAAGCCTCCTCCACCCTGATCTCCTGCCGGTGGGGACTCAAACCCAACCTACTGATGTCCCTCTCATCACGGTCACGGGAGGGAAGGCTCAGATGTTGGGCAAATGTGAGGCACAGGTTCGCGTGGGGATCTATTCAGCCTGCAGACCGTTCTGGGTGGCCGAGGTGAAAGAGAGCTGCTTACTTGGACTGGACTTTCTGTGTGAAGTGGGGCTGGTATTGGACTTCAGCAGACAGCTCCTCATCTTTCCGGATGGAACACGTATTCCCTTTCTGAGCGACTCCTCCGCCCCAGGTCTGTCAGGTGATGTGGCGGTGCATATCAAGCCATCTGACCGCTCTGAACCGCCGCAGTGGGAGCCTCCTTATGCAGACTGCCCTCTTCCACTGCCTGCTGATGGCCTCCTGGTCCCGGACACGGACATGCGGGCCCGGTCGCACCTTCCTGCTGCTGTTCGGACATCTAGTGTGGCCCCTGTCTCGATGGAGGAAACAGCAGCCAGCGCAGTTGTCAAGAACATTTGGGAGAAGAATCGGGAAGGTTTGGACCCAGATCAGCAAGATGAGCTCATGGGTGTCCTGTATGAGTATCGAGACTGTTTCGCCACAGGCCCCCATGATGTGGGTCGCACACACATGGTGCAACACTCCATTGATACGGGGGACGCGCGACCGATCCGGCAGCGGCCACGCCGAATGCCGTATGCCCGCCAGGTTGCTGCTGATCAGCTGTTGCGGGAGATGGAGGATGCTGGCATCATCGAGCCATCAGAGAGCCCGTGGGTGTCGCCGGTTGTCATGGTTCCAAAGAAAGATGGGTCCTGGAGGTTGTGTGTCGACTACCGGCCGCTGAATGAAAAAACTGTGAAGGACTCTTATCCACTGCCGAGGATAGACACGTCTTTGGACTATGTGGCTGGGTCGGCCTGGTTTTCGTCACTGGACCTACAGAGCGGGTATTGGCAGGTGGCTCTAGACGCGGACGCCAAGCCAAAGACCGCGTTCACCACGGGACGTGGCCTGTGGCAGTTCACCACAATGCCATTCGGGCTGTGCAATGCTCCGGCAACGTTTGAGAGGCTGATGGAGAAGGTTCTGGCTGGGGTGCCACCCGAACGCTGCCTTTTGTTTCTTGATGATTTTTTGGTCCATGGACCCAGTTTTAAGTCAGCGCTTGCAAGCCTGAAAGAGGTGCTGGAGCGGATCAAGTGTGCCGGTCTGAAACTCCATCCTGAAAAGTGCAGCTTCCTGCGACGTGAGGTCTCCTTTTTAGGCCACAAGGTCAGTGGAGCCGGTATCATGACGGAACCGGACAAGGTGGCAGCTGTTCGTGATTGGCCTGTCCCCACTGATGTCCACCTGCTGAGGTCGTTCCTGGGTCTAGCGTCCTACTATAGACGGTTTGTGGCTGGGTTCTCTTCTGTGGCTGCGCCTTTGTTCCAGTTGCTGCAAAAGGATGCGCCTTATGTATGGGGGTCTGAACAAGAGGAAGCTTTCCGGAACCTGAAGCAGGCCTTATGCAAGGACCCGGTGCTGGTTGCACCCAATCCAGAACTCCCCTTTGTCCTTGACACGGATGCCAGCAACACCGGTCTTGGTGCCGTACTCTCGCAGTTGACCCCGGAGGGGGAGCGCGTGGTGGCCTATCACAGCCGTACCTTTGAAAAACCGGAGAGGAACTACTGTGTCACTCGTAGAGAGCTGTTGGCAGTGATCGATGCAGTGGAGCACTTCAAACACATCCTCTGTGGCCTTCCATTCACCATTCGTACTGATCATGCAGCGTTGAAGTGGCTCATGTCATTTAAAGAGCCAGAGGGACAAGTGGCCAGGTGGATCGAGCAGCTGCAGGCCTTTCAGTTCACCATACAACACAGAGCGGGTGTAAGCCACAGTAATGCAGACAGTCTGTCACGCCGACCATGTGACCCGGGCTGTGGCCATTGTGACCGTGCTGAACAACGCGAAGCGGCAAACCTACAAGCTGGCAAGGTTGTCTGTCGGGCCTTGTTACCTGCGAGAGAAAGAGGCTGGGGAGAGCTGCAGCTTGAGGATCCAGACCTCAAGATGGTCATGGGGTGGCTGGAGACGAACAACCGGCCGCCCTGGAGAGATGTGGTTGCCCAATCTGCCACCGTAAGGGGCCTTTGGTCTCAGTGGCCGGGAGTGAAGTTGGAAGATGGGGTTCTGAAGCGGTGCTGGTATAAGCCCTCCACTGGAGAACCCCACTGGCAGGTGGTTGTGCCCAAAGACCTATGTGAAAAAGTGCTTGAGTTGCATCATGGACCTCCAGGAGTCGGCCATTTCGGGGTGACAAAGACGCTGAGGCGGTTGAGACAGACCTACTACTGGGGCCTGAGCCGGAGGGATGTTGAGGACTACTGCCGCCGTTGTGATGCCTGCACGGCCCGGAAGGGGCCCCAAGGTCAGTCGCAAGCGCCCTTACAGCTACATCGGGTGGGTGCGCCTATGGACCGAGTAGCAGTTGATGTGCTTGGTCCACTTCCCCGTACCGCTAGAGGGAACCGCTATGTTTTGGTCGCCATCGACTACTTTACAAAGTGGCCTGAAGCTTATCCTCTTCCAGACCAGGAGGCGGTGACCTTGGCAGAGGCCTTGGTGCAAGGGATGTTCAGCCGCTTCGGTGCCCCTTCGGAGCTCCACTCGGATCAGGGAAGGAACTTCGAGTCACAAGTGTTCAAGTCGATGTGTGAGCAACTGAACATCCATAAGACCAGGACCACTCCGCTTCACCCACAGAGTGATGGCCTCGTGGAGCGTTTCATGCGTACACTAGGTGCCCAGTTGTCCCTCACCACTGCCCCTGATCAGAGCGATTGGGACTTACAGATACCGCTTCTCCTCATGGCGTGTCGTAGTGCTGTCCAAGAGTCCACCGGTTGTACTCCTGCTTTGTTGATGCTGGGCAGAGAGCTCAGGACTCCGCCTGACTTGGCCTATGGTCGGCCCCCTGATGCTCCAGATGCGTTGGCTGGGCCAGAATATGCCAGAAAGCTGCAGGACCGGATGGAGCTGGCCCATGGCTTTGCCAGACAGCAAGCGGAACAAGCGGGGACACGTCAGAAGCGTGTCCATGATGCATGTGTCAAAGGGCAGGACTTCCAGGCTGGGGACTTGGTCTGGGTGTATGGGCCGAAGAGAGTGAGGGGCCGTTGCCCCAAGTTGGACAGTGCATGGATCGGGCCCTGCTATGTGATCGAAAGAGTGGGAGAGGTGGTGTATCGGGTGAAGCTGGCCCCCAGGGGTCGCAAAGTGGTCCTGCACCGTGACAGGATGGCACCGTATCGGGGGAATCAGCAGACAGCCTTTCCTGTGACGCCCATCAGGGTGCAGCCGGGGTCACCGCGCCGCAGGAGTGTGGCGCATGAACAGCAGCTGGATCGACAGCCGGTTTCTCCAGTGCCGCCCAGTGGTACACAGGTCCGGACGCCTCGCCGCAGGGGGAGGCCGCGGAGGCAGCCGCACGCTGTCCCTCCTGAGGATGTGATTTCTCCACTTGGTGCGGTGGTGCCGGGGGCTGTCACTCCCCCCCCTGTCTCCCCCGTTTTGGATGATGGTGTCGGGAGGCCACAGAGGGAACGGCGGCTGCCGGGTCGCTTTCAAGACTTTGTTATTCCTCGAGGACGAGGACTTGGAGGGGGGGGCAATGTAGCGACCCCCCAGGGATAGGAGAGAGACTTTGGGGGGGGGTTGGGGTTGTTCGGGGGGAAGAGGTGCCTTAGTTCGAGTTCAGTGATTGGTTAGGCTGAGAGGGGGGGTTGGAGCGTGGGAAGAGGTGGTTGGAGGAGAGGATAGCCCGGGAAAGGAGAGGAAGTTGTACTTGGACTTGGAGATCGATTCAGTGCAGAAGCAGACAGACAGACAGAGCAGCCTCTTTGTTATTTTCGGCACCCTCCCAACCCAGTTTTAGCCTGTATTGAAAGGGCATTAAATGGTAAAACGTTCATCTGTTTCCTCCCTTTATTTACTTTATTTACTGGTTAGTGAGTCAGCTGTGAGGGACCGTAAACGCTACAATAACATTACAGTCAATGATTATTAACATTTATTAACACAATGTACAGTAGATATGATTCATATACATGGAACATTCAACATAACAGTTACAAATTTCTTTTATACAATTTTCTAATTACATTTTATAGCTGAAATAAAATACTAGTCATTAAATTGTCACTGAGACCCCCGAGGGTCTCACCCCACAGGTTGAGAACCACTGTGATGTTTTTACATGTCAACGACCCCAGATGACCCTAACAGTGACCCCAGATGACCCTAACAGTGACCCCAGATGACCCCAACAGTGACCCCAGATGACCCCAACAGTGACCCCAGATGACCCCAACAGTGACCCCAGATGACCCTAACAGTGACCCCAGATGACCCCAACAGTGACCCCAGATGACCCTAACAGTGACCCAAACAGTGACCCCAGATGACCCTAACAGTGACCCCAGATGACCCTAACAGTGACCCCAGATGACCCTAACAGTGACCCCAGATGACCCTAACAGTGACCCCAGATGACCCTAACAGTGACCTAACAGTGACCCCAGATGACCCTAACAGTGACCCCAGATGACCCCAACAGTGACCCCAGATGACCCTAACAGTGACCTCAGATGACCCTAACAGTGACCCCAGATGACCCTAACAGTGACCCCAGATGACCCCAACAGTGACCCCAGATGACCCTAACAGTGACCCCAGATGACCCTAACAGTGACCCCAGATGACCCTAACAGTGACCTCAGATGACCCTAACAGTGACCCCAGATGACCCTAACAGTGACCCCAGATGACCCTAACAGTGACCCCAGATGACCCCAACAGTGACCTCATCACCACCACACCTGCTCCTGATTATTACATTATGATACAAGACATTTTCTGTCTGTCCTCACAGCCTGTCTGTCTGTCTGTCTGTCTGTCTGTCTGTCTGTCTGTCTGTCTGTCTGTCTGTCTGTCTGTCTGTCTGTCTGTCTGTCTGTCTGTCTGTCTGTCCTCACAGCCTGTCTGTCTGTCTGTCTGTCAGTCAGCCTGTCTGTCTGTCTGTCTGTCCTCACACAGAGACACAGAGGAGCCATACCTCAACCAGAACCCAGCATATAGAGGTTTAGTGAATGAGGTCTGGACAGTGTACAGATGAGACAGAGTGTCCTCTAACACTCTGTAGAAGGACAGAGTCCCAGCAGGACGGTCCACATAAACTGATACTCTGTTGGAGCCAGAGGGACTGATAGGAAGTTCAGTCTCCTTACTATTGTGTGTGACATAGTAAAGACTATCACTACAGACCAGACTCCAGGAGTGTTTATTGTATCCAAGCCTACAGTCATCACCCTCTCCTTTCCTACTGATGTCTCTGTCAGTCACTCCTATCCTAACATCTCCACTGAACTGAACCTCACTGTAGCAGCGTTCATCCAGACTCTCTGAACTCAGAACCTGAGGCCAGAAATCAAACCTGTCAGGATGATCAGGATATGAATGATCCTGATCATCCCGTGTCACCTTTGTGTTGTTCTCAGACAGAGAGAGGTCTCTGTGTGCTGTGTTTGTGTCCAGTGTGAGACGCTGGAAATCTGATGAGAAAAACAACACAGTAAAAACATTAAATACATCATTCACTGAATGATACGAACACACACACACACACACACACACACACACACACACACACACACACACACACACACACACACACACACACACACACACACACAGCAACTTGCTGTGAGTGTGAAGATCTGATATTTTAGTCAGATTTAGTGTAGAAGTTAAAGGAGGATCTGAGGATCAAAAACAGTTAAAACTGTGAATATATTGTGTCATTTTGAAGGTGAACCTCCGCCCAGGTAAGGACACACAGCGGGGGACCCCTGGGGACCCCCCAGGCAGAGGGACAGCCCCCCCCCACTGGGACAGGTGTGTATAACACCCTTTAGTACAGGTGTGAGTATTTTATATGTGAAATGTACAGGTATTGAATGTGAATACAGTGATCCACATAGAACTGGATTAAGTCACTGTATGACTGTCAGACTGTTGATAATGATGAGACAGATCTGATAATAGGTAATGGATTACTGAGGCTGTGTGTAATGTGGAAGATGGAACTGGTTAGAGTGTAGTTCTAATAGACAGGCAGACAGGCAGGCAGGCAGGCAGGCAGACAGACAGACAGACAGACAGACAGACAGACAGACTCACGTGTTGTAAGGAGTTGAGGTTTAGTCCAGTGTTCTCCTCCATGATTCACACTGTAGGAAGTAGAACAACAATGAATCAGTAAAAACCTCTGCTGCTTCATGTCTCACATCAGCCTGTTTTAGTCCCACACAATATTTACTAAACACATTTTGTCATCATTCTCCCACAGACTCTGTCCAAACATCACACACATTGGTTCACCATATCTCTATGGTCATGTGATCAGATTTGGATCAGATTGAGGAGTGTCTCGTTTTGAACAAAATGATTCAAATCATCAATGATTGTCTGTGAAACATTCCTGCCCTGGTGGAGACCTGTGCTCTGAGGAGAACATGGTTCTAGTGGCTTTATTATCTACATTATTTACACAATATTTACAAAATGTTGCAAATACTTTTAATTAATATGAAACATGCATAAGCTAAGAACATGACAATAGGAAGTCTATACAGAACAATTAAAGTGTAAGTAACCTGTTTTGCACTACTTTTCCCAATCAAATTGTGTCATAATTACAAACACATTTGCCAATACAACAATACTTGGTGTGGGCCCCGAAGCACTGGCCAATCACGCCGGAAAGTTACGAGTTGATATGGCGCGTCATTAGGAGAAGATCTCATCGGGTTCCCATTGACTTGCATAGACTTGCATAGAAGAGTGGCCGTGGAAATTACCATATTAAACACTCTCGTAACGGAGTACAAACATAACTCTGTTAATGATCGTGACCGGGGATAGAGCGGCCACCACACGCTGTTTTTACTTAGAAAGTCTCTCAGACCGTTTTTGCAATATCCATGTTGAAACAGAGCTAGCGTATGTGGCTATAGTTCTACACACTGCAGTCGCAAGGGGCGTGCCTTCACTCCAGCCTTGCGGGTCCTTTTGGTTTCATTTTTACACCCTCAAGAGTTAAAATATTTATCATCTGAATTAGCCCAAGTGTACACAACTAGAATGGATGGACAAAAGCAAAAGAAATCTTTAGTTTTGGGGTCTGTGGCTAAATGTCCTCAAACGGTGGTCCGTGGCTCAAATGCAGAATAAATAGTGGGCCCTGGTATCAAAAAGGTTGAAAACTACTGTCGTAAATAACCGAACGAGCCAGCGGACCACCGCTGCGTCTACCCACTGATACTGATCCTCTCGGGGATCAGCAGCAGCTTCGCTTTTCTCTTTCACAATCTCATGTCCGGGCAGTAGCATTGTTTCCGAGTTTTACGCACATTGCTGCCTACGTAGGAGCACACTGCGTAAAAACATCCACGCTCAGTATGCCAGGTTATAGGCACAGCATCCCTTTTCAAATGTGGCTTTGAGGCCATGCCAGATTTCCACTGACCATAGCCGTTGTAATCGGATGGAAGAAAATGTTCCCTACATATAGTGGACTTGACTTGGACTTTTTCCAAAAGTTGTAGACGACCGAAAAGTTGTTCCTAGAACTGAGCGCTATAAATAGTCTCGACTCCACGCTGATTCTGTCTATACTCAATAAGCAGACCTGCGTTGCTGTGACGGTACCATGCTGACGAGGAGAAGGGCGTTTCCATCGGAGTTAGCATTGCAACTAGACGAAAAGACATCTCTCTGCTTGTCTCTTATTGTCGTCACACACCAGCAACATCAACAGATTCAGAACTACATTTCCCAAAGTGGCGGATGTAGTAATTTTATTTTTATAAACCTCAAATGTGAGATGTGTACACCCCCATCAGGCATTTTAAATATATCATTGGGATACTTAGGCTATTTTTGAGGGACATGTGTCAACAGTTTTGAGAGTTTTTTGCAGGTTACCTACACTTTAAACTGTACGTATACCAACGGTTCATGGAATTCTATTCTATGGCAGTAGACTACTGACTGACTGACATGGACACAGTCCTATAGTCTACTGACTGACACAGTCCTATAGTCTACTGACTGACACAGTCCTATAGTCTACTGACTGACACAGTCCTATAGTCTACTGACTGACACAGTCCTATAGTCTACTGACTGACACAGTCCTATAGTCTACTGACTGACACAGTCCTATAGTCTACTGACTGACCAACATGGACACAGTCCTATAGTGGACTCACTTGACAGTCTCCAGGACAGCAGACAGCTTCTTCAGACCAGAGCCTCCTAAGTGGCTGAAGTTCAAGTCCAGCTGTTTCAGATGGAGGAGGGGTTGGAGGTCAGAGCTGAAGCCAGAGAAGAACAGCCTTCCTCTGTGACTCCACAGCCTGACAACCTGCAGAGAAACACACATTTAACAAAGTGCTGTTGGTGTTCCAGTAGAGATCCACACAGAGAGAAGACATTCTTTACCCCAGGATCTTCAGTCTACACTGTGGACTCTTCAGTACAGCACAGAGCTGGAGCAGCTGTGATTCCTGCAGGCAGATGAAACTGAGGTCCAGTTCTCTCAGATGGAGAAGATTAGAGCTGAGAGCTGAGAGCAGAACTTCAAATCCTGTCTGTGTGAAGAGACAGCCAGCAAGTCTGGAATTACACAGGAAATATATGGAGTCAATATCATAGATTTGGAGTAAAGATTGCAAGGAATGAATAATTTGAAGTATGAAGTATGGCTCTACGTAATCACTTACTGTACCTAATTAGATCACATAGTTATTGTAGAGTAGCATTGATAATCATAATTCGTTAGTATCCATGTAGTGGTTTAAATGTTTTAGATTCTCTACAGTACCATTGTGACTAATAATTGTGATATTATTTTAAACAATATTGATACCATGTTGACAGCTTTATCACACTCTGATTATAATCGTTTATAATAATATAAACAATACATAATTAAAAGAGAACCAATGTAAATGATAATCTGACCTCAGAATCTCCAGTTGACAGTTTGGACTCTTCAATCCAGCAGAGAGCAGGTCCATGTCTGGATCCTCTATCTCATTATAACTGATGTCCAATTCTCTTAGATGTGAAGGATTAGAGCTGAGAGCTGAACACACAATCTCATAGTCTGTCTGCCTGAGTTTACAGCCAACAAGTCTGTAAATGTAGACGATGTAAAATCAGTGATTATCAAAGCAGATTATAGATCATGTTGAAGGAAACAAACTATAAAGTGTAATGTAAATGTACTGTTGGTCAGATATTGACAGGTCATATAAGAACAGGAAACAAGAAAAAAAAAGATAAAAGTGAAAAATTAAGTGAAAGACAGATAATCTATTATTACTACTCTACTGTGTGTAACATGCGCGTGTGCGCGCAGACAGACGTGTGGGGGTAGACAAACACACATGCGCACACACGTATCCATGCACGCACGCGGGCACGCGCGCACACACACACGCGCGCACACACACACACACACACACACACACACACATACTGGTACGGGTGGTTTATGAGGACATTCCACATCATACCAGTTTTTTCATGGATTATGGGGACCCACCTTTCCCATTGTCTTAGAGATATGCCGCAAAGACTAAAAAATTACCCTCAAAAACAGGAATATTTCTGTCTATTTGAACTTCAACAATTGTCAAAGGAGGTCAAGATTTTCACATACAAATGAAGTCAGACTTTTTGAGGATTATGAGGACAGGGCGGGGCAAGGTGGGACTTAGCAGAATAAGGCGTTTCCTAGCACAAAGGTGGTTTATGAAGACCTCCCTTACTTATTGGGACATTATCCATACACACACACACAATCATGGCAAAACCCTTGGTTATGAGGACCATACTGCTTTAACTGGACATTACCCATACACAAACACAGACACACACACAATCATGGCAAACCCCTTGGTTATGAGGACCATACTGCTTTAACTGGACGTTACCCATTCATCCATACTATAACTAAGGACATGAATGAATGAATGTCTGTCTCTCTGTCTGTCTGTCTGAAGCCACCAGAACTTCTCACAGACTGCACCAATCAGTCTGAATTTTCACAGTCATTGAGCATAATATGTGTTATAGACAGACAAAGCCCCTTTTTCAAATTGTTAATGAATCATTAATTTAATAGTGCATTAAATTTTCCCCCATCGACTTAATATGGGACACTCCGACCGCCCCCTACCCTCACACACATCACAGGTCACCGTTCTCGGTGTTACCCCACTCTCATATTCCCACTGCTACACCAGCAATGCAGCTGATAATGGGCTATACAATTCAATTCCTATACACGCGGTATTGGTGTTGGGGAGGAGGAGGCGGCACGCCACCCCCCCCCCGCCCAGGGCTCTACAGTCGACTGGGTATCTCATTTGCGATACATTTATAATGCTACCGTACAGCGGTGGTGTTCGCTAAAAACAAGCCGATCTTCAAGCTAACAACAGCCGACTTGCATGGAATCGAGAGACCAAGTGCGCAAGGACATTTGCATGCCGTTACTCACGCTCTGTCCAAAAAAAGCTGAATGACTTTCGACACCAACATGGAATATAAGCGCATGGACACGAGTGAGCCCTGGGTGCCTCGCATTGCCAAAAAGATAACCTCTGTGAGGTTGCCCAATTGGCAGGAGGCTCCAAAAACAGTCGAAGATGTCTTTTAAGGGGTTTTATTAAATCCCAGTAGTGCATATATACATTGAACAAAAAAAAAACAGCAAAATAATATTGGCCAAAAAACGAAAGAAAGAACCGAGGAAAAACTAAGGCGAACTGAGGACTGACAAAAAAAATGCACTAGGCTATGGCCACTGTACAGGCCCTAGACACTCTCACACGTGTGTGTGCGCGCAGCACGGCTGGTAGACAGAATTGAAGAGCCTTCACAGCAGTCTCATTTTTATAGGGGTGGATCCCACCACTGAGAGGGTTCTCAATTAAGTCAATGCAGCAGATCTACAAGCTCACTGGACTCAAAATACAGGCAATATAAATCCATGGCAATAGATATTAGTTGTTAGACTAACATCCCTATGATTCACATCACTATATTGTATAGTAATCCGATATCAATCATTTCAGTCTGTAAACCACCCCTCTCTTCCCCACAGCACGTGGCACCTTCCACACTCTATTTCAGCCAATGGCTGCCTTTGCTCTGGTTTGGCAGTGGAGCTGAGCAGAGGAGGGCCAGTGCTGAGGTGGAGACAAAGGATGAATGAAATGTTTGATGATGAATGAAATGTTTTCTCTGAAATGACTGTATTATTTCAAGTTAATTCATTATAATGAACCAATGCATTGCCAGTTAAATTATTAATAATATTGAATACTCATTAAGAATAATAATGAACTAAATGAAATGAATTATTGCAACCATGCACAAACAATGTCTCTTAGCCCTCCGCCCCACACCCCACAGTCACTTGCAGTAGCACCCAACCCGGCCGGTGATGTTATAATGATTGGCTGCCTCTGTGTGTTTGTGTGTGTGTGCTTCTTTAGATAGTTTTTGGGCACGGGCTGCCCCGTGACAGCCTCGTCTCGCAACGGGTCGGATGCGTGACCACTGTTCAACAACAGCAGGGACGTGCAACTTTTCCTATGCGTGTGTGTGCGCCCACAAACGTCTCCCTCCGAGTCTGCACTGGGTTAAAACAGTGGGTTTCACCAGTGGTCCCCAGGTTAAATGATGGACATGGTGAACCAGATGTAGCTTTTTGGGAGCTTAAAATATCTGAATTAGCCCAAGTCTACACAACTACAGAATGAAGAAGATTAATGGCCAGCTTCATCTGTGTGATTTACCATTTCCCATGTACAAATATAGGTTGAAGTAAACATCAGAGATGCTCGCTACAAGCTGCAACTAGGACCTATGCTAACTGATGCAGATCTCCTGAGGCACGACTCCCTGATCCCACAGTTGGAACATTGTCAGCAGGTGTCTCAGGGTCGCTGGTGTTTCGCCCCTTAACCTGAACACCTCTCCTGAGTGGGGCAGCAGACTGACCAGCCTTCACCAGCAGAAGGGTTCCACCTGTGGGCTCTTTCCATCTACGGCTGGGGGGGGGGGGGGGGCAAATTTGCAAGGCAGGGGCGTCACTCCCTGAGCCAGGTCTATCTGAACGAGGCCGCATACCCTGACACCTCTCCTGAGCGGGGCGGCAACGGCTGACTAGCCGTCACCGGCGGAAGGGTTCCAAACGTGGGCTCTTTTCATCCACAGCCATCTTGAGCTGGACTCGGCTGCTGCGGTAATGTCCCTGATGGCACTCTTCAGCTGACTAGGTTCCAGCCCGACCTTCCGCAGGAAGCAGTTCACCGACTTTGCCGGGAACCCGCGGCAGCAGACTTCAATGGGGTAGCAGGTTGCTTGCCACCCCTTTAACACAGCTTCATCGATCAAGTCCTGGTATTTGTCTCTTTTCAGTTGGTCTGATACAGCCAGCCTCTTCTCCCAGGGTACCGTGAGTTCAGCGACGATGATGGTTTTTGTGCTCCTCGACAGCAATACCAGATCTGGTCGAAGGGAAGTCACTGCCATGTCTTGCGGGAAAACAAGTTTCCTCTTCAGGTCCACGTTCAACTCCCAATCTGAAGCGCCTTGCAAGGTACTGGGTCGGGTCTTGGTTGCTGTTCCGGTCTTTCCATGAACCTTAGATCCTTCCCTGATGAAGGCTTCATATCCATGTGAAAGTTGTGGCACAAAACGCCTATTTAGTCAAATATCTCCACTTTTCACGAGACACACACACAGACATCTCTCCCTTCGGGCGAAGGGGATCATAATACCAGCTGCACCTGATCACTGCAAACGTCATCAGGCTAAGACAAAAAGTTCGGGGAACACAATTGCCTGGTGCATTGCGATAGGGGCTGGGTAATTAATCACACCACCTGCCAATTGTGTTCCCAAAATCTTTGTGTTAGCCTGATGACGTTTGCAGCGATCAGAGGAAGTTGTCAAAATGCGTTCAGCTGGTATTATGAGCCCCTTTGCCCGAGTCTGTGTGTGTCTCGTGAAAAGTGGAGATATTTGACTAAATAGGCGTTTTGTGCCACAACTTTCACATGGATATGAAACTAGAGGACTATATCGCACTCCACGTCTTTGGAATTATTTAATGGGTAAGTAAACAGGGAATAATGAGTATGAAAAGAGCGCCAACATTTAAATGTTACCACAAGTCATGGCTCGTGAAGTATGGCTTTATTCTTGAAAAAGAATAATAGCCATGTAGGGCTAATTCAACGGGTAAGGTCCTAGTATACACAAACGCAGACACACACACAATCATGGCACACCCCTTGGTTATGAGGACCATACTGCTTTAACTGGACGTTACCCATACACACAAACACAGACACACACACACACAATCATGACAAAACCCTGGGCTATGAGGACTACCAGGTTTAACTGGACATTGACCATAGCAGGAGTGCAAAATGCCAACAGACTGGCCAGTTGTGTGAAGAACCCCCCCCCCCTCCACACACACACACACAGAGTATCATGACAAAACCCTGGGCTATGAGGACTACCAGGTTTAACTGGACATTGACCATAGCAGGAGAGTGAAGAACGTCCCCACCTCCATACACACACACACTATCATGACAAAACCCTGGGCTATGAGGACTATAGGACAGGTTTAACTGGACCTGACCCAATCAAATGATGCCACAGAACTTATTTCTCAGTCACCGGGTCTCTTGTAATAACCCTGAATTATTGATACTGCAACCAGTTATTTAAATTCCTGTGTTGATATTGTCTTTAGAAAAACTGAATTTACCCAAATGACAAAGCATACTCTGCTGTCGGGTCAAAAACTCCAAAATGTTAATTTTCAAATGGAACACAACCACCCTGAAGAATAAACATTGTATTGTACTCTTACATCGATTGAGTTAGGCATATAGAAATTTGATTTATTGAAGAGTATACAACCTTGTTCATAACCTTTGTACTGATACATTGTTGTACTGGTTCCTTGTTTGTTTCTTGTTGTTCTGTTCTTGCTTTGGCAATGTAAACGTATGTTTTCTCATGGCAATAAAGCCAATTGAATTGAATTGAATTGAATTGTCTATTCGCTCACATGGCAGTGAATGCTGGACCCTGAAGCCAAACCAGCTGAAGTCTCCAGACGGGCCATTTAAAAAAAAAAACATTGTGTACAGTACCAAACTTCAAAAGGCGTGTACGTGATACCACAAGAATTGGTGTAAGTGAATATGAAGGGTCAGGGCAGAGAGCGACAGCACTGTTTGTCCAGAGTACACAATACTTTGTATCAGTCCATAATGCATAAATAGCAGCATGAACTGACTCCTGACTAGGAGTCAGTTCATGCTGAGTCAGTAGGCTGCAAAGAGTCAGAAAGAGGGAGCAAGATAAGTGTTTCCTCCAATTTTATATACAAGAAGATGGGCCTTCATAGAAAAAAGAAAAAAAAAAGAAGATTGTTTTGAAGTGTTGAAATATGCTGAAAAGCCATGATTCATGAGTCATGTGTCAAAAATGCCCTGAGGAGAAAATTCAACGTAAAATAGTGCTGTACTATTGGCAAAAAAAATAAATGTACTAAATGAAAAATGAAACAAGGACAATTGCTGAGGCGGGTTTAGCACCCAGTGGCACGCAAAATGCAGGAGAGACCTCAGCTTTTTGCCAGAGTGTGAGTGTGTAAAGTGCTGGCCTTTGACCATAGCGTTACAGTGAATACTATTATGGCAGGGAAAATGACCAGGGGGTACACTAGACAAGATGTGTTGTGGTGGGGTATATAAGTCAGCTCTTATTAAAGTGTCTCTCAAGTTTTTGGCCCACTTGTGGGCAAAGATAGGAGAGTTTCTAAAAACTGAACCAATGCTGGGGTCAGAAGACAAGATGTGCCAGTGATTTTGAATGACCTTATGAATGTCGCTAGAAGCAGAAGAAAAGGTAGTAGCACAGAGTATTCTGTTGGACCCTTTAGAAGGCACCGTCTTGGGAGATAGTAGGTCTTCCCTTTTAACCTCTTTTGACCTCTAGCTCTCTCTAGAGCCTGATTCAAAACAGTGTGACTATAGCCTTTAGAGGCAAACCTAGAACACAGTGCAGCAGCCTGCTCTTCAAAAGTGACATCAGATTTTTCTCACTCTGACAAACTGACTATAGGGTAAACTTTTCTGTTGGATGTCCAGGTGGATGGTAACTGGAGTAGTGTAGAAGACTATTACGATCAGTTTCGTTTCTGTGAACAATGGCATCAACTACATTTGTTTTATGGACCTGTACGTCTAGGAAGGAGACAGTGTTGGCTGTGTTCCATGGTGAACTAAGTAAGCCCTAAGTAAGACTTAAAGTCAAAAAGTTTCTATAACGAGCCTCTGAAGACTAAATGACTAAATGTCATCTACAGTATATACCAAGACTTAATTGAAGCAGAAAACGGGTTATTATTATATATGAAATCTTCCTCAAATTTCCCCATAAAGAAGTTTGCAAAATTGGAGAACAGGGGCTACCCATGCTGACCCCCTGACACTGAAGATAGTATGAATTCTCAAAATTTTTGTTTAAAACCAAATTTGTGTGTTCAACCAGGAAACCAGTCAGGGGAATCTTGCTTTCTCTTTGGTCCAAATAATAGGTCCAAATAATAGGCTAAGACACTGAGGCCCTCTTGATTGGGAACATTAGTGTACAATGAGGCTATATCAAGGCTACATAGATAGTCATTCTCCTGAATGTTACCAATAGATTCAATTTCGTTAAAAAAAATCAGTAGTGTCTTTTAAAAAAAGATGGGAGCTGGTTGACCAAAACCTTTGATATGTCTGTCAATATACTGTGATAAGGGCTCTGTTAGAGATTGGTTACCCGCTACAATGGGGCAAGCTGGAACAAGTTCAACCAGAGACTTGTGGATTTTGGGCAGACAGTGGAATAAGGGACGGACAGGATGTTTTTGAAAAAGAAAACTAAATTCATCTTTAGAGATCAGAAATTCACTCAAAGCATTGGTAAAAAATGATTCAATTTCTTGAGAGAATTTCGTGGTGGGGTCACCATTTAAAGGGGTATAGAACTCAGTGTTACTAAGTTCTCTTTCCTATGAGTCTTTCCTCTTTCCTATGAGTCTTTATTTTTAATAACCATGAACTGAACTTTAGAGTGCTGGCATATTTTTCCATTTTTTACGCGAAACAAAGGCACCTATGGTTGAGCTAATGTGTTTACAATTCATAATCTAAGCACTTAGCAGACGTTTTTAATCCAAAGCGATTTGCAATCATCATCATGATACTTCAATTCAATCACATACAAGTATCTAATCAAGGAAAAAACGGGCGGACAGTAAGCAGGTAATACAACATCATTATACAACAAATGCATATAAATATTGGTCTAATCTAAGGGCTAAAGTGGAGCGAGAGTGTTGAGTCTTTAGATCACACCATCATTTAGGGAGTGAGTCTGTAATTCTGTTTTATTTTTTATTTTAAAGATTTATTTGTGTGTGGGGGGCTTATTTGATAGGACAGTAGACTGACAGTATAGGGGGTGAGAGATGGGGAGATCAGATCACACAGGCGACACCGTCCAGGCATCATAGCCCAGGCACATTTCTCCATTCCGACATCCCCCCATTCCAACACCTAAACCTAACAGTGCTCCCATTCTGACAATTAAGAATTGAATGTCGGAGTGGCAGGATGTCGGAATGGAAAGCGGTTCCCTCATAGCCTATGTGGAGTGCAATCGGACCATTAACCCAGCAGGAACCCCGATTCAAATATTTTTGCTGAGTGCCAAGCTGGAAGATATTGGGTCTCTCTTTTCTCACACTCACACACACTATCATGACAAAACCATGGGCTATGAGGACTACCAGGTTTAAGTGGACATTGACCATAGCAGGAGCACAAAATACCAACAAACTGGTCAGTTGTGTGAAGAACCTCCACACACACACACACACACACACACACAGTATCATGACAAAACCGTGGGCTATGAGGACTACCAGGTTTAACTGGACATTGACCATAGCAGGAGCACAAAATACCAACAAATTGGCCAGTTGTGTGAAGATCCCCCCCCCACACACACACACACACAGTATCATGACAAAACCGTGGGCTATGAGGACTACCAGGTTTAACTGGACATTGACCATAGCAGGAGCACAAAATACCAACAAATTGGCCAGTTGTGTGAAGATCCCCCCCCCCCCCCCCCCCCCACACACACACACAGTATCATGACAAAACCCGGGCTATGAGGACTACCAGGTTTAACTGGACATTGACCATAGCAGGAGCACAAAAACCTCCCCAACTCCACACGCACACACACGATCATGACAAAACCGTGGGCTATGAGGACTACCATGTTTAAATGGACCTGACCCAATCAAATGCTCCCACAGGACTTATTTCTCAGACACCAGGTCTATTGTAATAACCCTGAATTATTGATACTGTAACCAGTTATTTCAATTCCTGTGTTGATGTCATTAGAAAAACAGAATTTACCCCAATGACAAAGCATACTCTGCTGTTGGGTCAAAAACTCCTGGCAGTGCAGTACAGCTACTCAGATGATGTACTGCACTGCCATCTATTGGACAGACCACAGGTGTAATGACACCACTAAGGATGACAGACATCTGAACATCACATTTTGACATTAAGGGTGAGATGCAAAACCTTTTGCATCAATGGAAGCAATTATAAATAGATGGGCATCTCCTAAACCATGTTGGGAATATTACTTTACCTTGTTAATATATTACTTATTATTACCTTCATTTTAAAGCAATTATATTACAATATTACTGTCTGAGCTAGTGTAATATATTACTATTACTTAAAAAAACTTTTACATCCTACTTGTTGTTTAATGAAAGTAAAATCATGCGAACTAAAACTATCAAAATATTCCCTAACAACAACCTATGGATACATCCCTTCAGATCACTGAAGGGATGTATTCGAGAGAAAAATAATGCTTTTAAAAACGGTGATGCTGTGTTAGTGAGGGATAAAAGATGTGAATTAAGATCCAAATTGAGGAAAGCAAAAATAGAATACAAAGACAAAGTTGAGCATCAATACTTCTCCGGTAATGCAAAGAAAGCGTGGGAGGGTCTAAATGTGATGATGGGCAGGGAAAGTAAAACAAAACATACCCCCCTGTCACATCCATCCCCTTCCTTTGCTAATGACTTAAATGTATTTTTTAGTCGTTTTGATACAAATGATTTCAGTGCTGAGCGTGATATTGTGTGTAGATCCATTCCGGATTATGTCCCTGTTACACTCAGTGAACCTGAAATAACAGCTAGTCTGTCCTCTATTAAGTCTAACTCTGCTCCTGGGCCAGATGGCCTTAGAGGTAGAGTGTTGAAAGAAAACTTGTATGAACTTAAAGGCATTGTGTTGAAAATATTTCAGTACCTGCTTGATTCATTAATCATGCCCAAGTTATGGAAAATGTCTTGTATTGTGCCTCTCCCCAAGAAGCCTGGAGCCAAGGAATTAAAAGACTTCAGGCCCATTGCCCTCACTTCTATCTTGGGAAAATGTTTTGAGAGAGTCATAAGCAGACAAATCACATCAATGATCTCCAGCAGCTTAGATCATCTGCAATTTGCGTACAAAAGTCAGAGGGGAACTGATGATGCTACTATTAGTCTGTTTAACACCCTGTCAAAACATCTGCAAGCCCCCTCCCACTTTGCCAGGGTCCTTTTCATTGATTTTACCTCTGCTTTCAACAGCATGCAGATACACACCCTTCTGCAGAGACTCATTGACATAGGGTAAACGGAGGTATCATTCATTTGGTCAGAGATTTCCTCTCGGACCGTCCTCAACATGTCCGTGTGAATGATACTCTGTCTGACGTCACTGTGCTTAACACTGGTGCTCCTCAGGGGACCATCCTATCCCCCTTACTCTTCTCCTTGTACACAAATGAATTCCAGGTAGACCAGGATACGTTTCATTTATTCAAGTACGCAGATGATATGGCATTGGTTGCCTTATTAAAGAAGGGGGATACAGCCGGGGAGGAAACATATAAAGTACATGTGTCATCTCTCCAGAACTGGTGTGAAAAAAGCTCCTTAGAGATCAATGTGTCAAAGACAAAGGAACTTGTCATTCATGAAAAGGAACCTGTTCAGTCTATCACAATCAGTGGACAAACAGTGGAGGTTGTTGACCACTTTAAATATTTAGGAACTTATATATCGACAGTAAACTCAACTTCAATGAAAATACTGAACAGATTTTCAAAACCTGTAACCAACGCCTCCACCTACTGCGTAAGCTTAACTCCTTTGGAGTGAGCAAAAATATTATGGAAACAGTCTATAAGAACCTGATAGAAGGAATCTTGACTTTTAATATGGCAATGTGGTATGGCAATCTAAATGTAAAAGGAAAAATAAAGTTACAGCGAATAGTAAACCTAGCCTCAAAAATAATTGGTAAGAGACAAAAACAATTAAGTGGTATCTATGAGGAAGTAATTCGGAAAAAAGCCGTCAAAATTGCAAACGATCCTTCCCATCCACTTTGCAGGGAGTTTGAATTGCTCCCCTCCGGTAGACGGTACAAAGTACCAAGAGCTAACCGTAACATTTTTAAGAACTCTTTTATTCCTAATGCCATTAATGCACTGAATGCACTGTCTCGCTGAACGTTGTCCTGTGTCCTGTGTTCTGTGTTGCTGTCACTGTTTTGTTTTATTGTTGTTTTTCTTATTGTTGTGAGACCGAAGACAGATTTCCACATGGTGGACAATAAACTAACTAACTAACTAACATTAGATGTTTAGTATCACTATTAATCAAATACTGCATAGGTCAGTGGCATACCTACAATAAAGCAAGCACACTTGGTTATCTGGCCAAATCCATATGAAATCAACTTGAAAAAACATAACTCCTGAAAACAGTCCTGGCGTAGACCTACCTCATCCTACTCAGCTATGGAGCTAAATGTAGACCTACCTCATCCTACTCGGCTATGGACAGTTAACACAGGAGTTAAGTGTATTCCTTGAATTCATGGAAGCCAGTAAATAATTTGATGACAAATTATAGAAAATAATTGACTTCTGCAGTTGTCAAGATGATTTCACAAGAACTCTTGCAACGAGGCAGAAAGAAAAGTATACCATAATATATTAGAATTTTTGTATATATATATTTTTCTGTATATACTGTATATATATATATATATATATATATATATATATATATATATATATATATATATATATATATATATATATATATATATGTGTGTGTGTGTGTGTGTGTGTGTGTGTGTGTGTGTTTACTGCATTTTGGTAATATATTAATTTACGTAGTGCACATGTCCCAACACTGCTCCTAAATGAATAAATGAATGCAAACTCCAGCATGTAAAGTATTACTTTAAAAACAGGTATGTTAGTCAGTAAAAAACAAAAAACAAAAAAAGAGAACCACATTAAGGTAAAAAAAAGATATGAAAAAGAAACTTCTGCTAGTGCTTGTTAATGTCAGCGCAATATCACAACCCTGAATTATTGATTGATACTGTCACCTGTTATTTCGATTCCTGTGTTGATGATATAACCCCGGTATGTGATTCAAATATCTGAACCATTTTAAAACAAATACCTTACTTTTGGACTGTGTACCTTTGGATGTCGAAGTCATTTTGTGAATATTTAGATATAATCAGTGTTGGTCAATATTACTTAGGAAAGTAACTTCTTTACTCGTTACCCCTTAGACAAAGTAATATCATTACTTTACTTATTACTGGAATCAAAGAGTAATGTATTACATATTACGTTATTACTCTCACAAGTTCTCAACTCCCACCTTTGAAAAAATAGAGATGTACAACATAATCTGTCTAGCGAGCTCTGTTTAGAACTGAACATGAAGTTTGTCTCTTGACTTTTTAAACTTTTTCACAATTGTTTTCAAAGTCAGTTGAGGCCTTGTATTTAAAAATAAAATACAAAATAAAGCAGCAAGCAATTTGTAGTGTACATAACTGTGCGCAGGATGCAGCGTGTGGACTGGATCTACAATCTAGTGCACATCTAACTTGGCGTTACTTGCAAAGTAATGCGTTACTTATTACCCATTTTTGCAGAGTAATCCTGTTACTTTACTTTGGAGCAAAAGAAAGAATATTACAGTAATATGTAATCTAAAATTCGTTACTGCCCAACACTGGATATAATACATATTACACCCCCCAAACACATGCACTACTGCCTTCAATACAGCAATGACAATTGCTTTCCCACACAAAACTAGAGGAGATGCTGGCCTCTTGAAGACATTTCTTACCATTGGAGGCGGTGACCTCTTCAGTGATCTGGATGAGTATGAAAAGAGCGCCAACATTTAAATGTTACCACAAGTCATGGCTTGTGAAGTATGGCTTTATTCTTGAAAAAGAATAATAGCTATGTAGGGCTAATTCAACGTCCTAGTATACACAAACGCAGACACACACACAATCATGGCACACCCCTTGGTTATGAGGACCATACTGCTTTAACTGGACGTTACCCATACACACAAACACAGACACACACACAATCATGACAAAACCCTGGGCTATGAGGACTACCAGGTTTAACTGGACATTGTCTGATTGACATCTGCTTCAACCAACCAAATCGTGTCATTTTGTGTAAGATTTGTGTATGATGTGTCAATCAAACATACACACACACACACACACGGCCACACACAAAAAGTCAGGTACAGGGAATTATGAGGACATTTTCTAAAAAAGCGGGAGGAGTATCCTGGCGGCCTCCTGAGCACTGCTACAGTGCTCGAATTATGGGGACTCTGGACATGTCCTCATAATTACGGTATGTCCTCATAATGCTGGTATGGTTTCATACAAAATGTCCTCATAAACCACCCATGCCCACGCACACACACACACACACACACACACACACACACACACACACACACACACACACACACACACACACACACACACACACACACACACACACACACGCACACACTAACCGAGCCTTTCTGCTGTTCCTCACAGCTGGGAGCAGATGTGTTCTCCCCCATGGTGATGTCCTGTATTCCTGCAGGTCCAACTCATCCAGAGGCTCCTCTAACGTCAGCAGGATGAAGGCCAGAGCTGAACACTGGGATGCAGACAGTTCTGTCTTTGATCTGTCTGCTGACTTCAGGTACTGTTGGATCTCCTGATCTACTGAGTGGTCGTTCATCTCCATCAGACAGTGGAAGATGTTGATGAATCTGTCAGGAGAGAGACTCACATCCTCAGGTTTCATCTCCTTCAGGTTCTTGATGGCTCTCTGGATGCTCTCTGGACTGTTCTCTGTCTGACCCAGCAGACCTCCTAACAGACTCTGGTTGGACTCCAGTGAGAGGCCATGAAGGAAGCGGACAAAGAGGTCCAGGTGGCCGTTCTTACTCTTCAGGGCTTTTTCCATGGCTCTCTGCAGGAAGACATCCAGGGTCATTTCTTCTTCTTCTCCTCCCAGGAATGTCTTCAGGACCTCCATGTTCTTCTGTATGAAACAGTGGATCAGGTAGACTGCAGCCAGGAACTCATGGATGCTCAGGTGAACAAAGCTGTAGACCTTTCTCTGAGACTGAAGAGTCTCTGCTTTGAAGATCTCTGTGCACACTCCCGAGTACAGCGAGGCGTCTTTCACATCGAGACCACACTCTTCCAGGTCTTCTTGGTAGAACATGACGTTGCCTTTCACCAGTTGTTCAAACGCCAGCCTGCCCAGCTTCAGGAGAACATCCCTGTCAGTCTCCTCATCATACTTCATCCTCATCCTCCTCATCTGGATCGACGTGAAGTGGCTGAACATCCCAGTCAGGTTCTTGGGCAGCTGTCCTGTCTTGTCTGTCTTCACCAGGTCCTCCACAACGGTAGCGGTCATCCAACAGAAGACTGGGATGTGACACATGATGTGGATGCTCTTTGATGTCTTCATGTGTGAGATGATGGTGCTGGCCAGCTTCTCATCATCCTTGAACATCTTCCTGAAGAACTCCTCCTTCTGGGGGTCTGTGAACCCTCGTATTTCTGTCACCAGGTCAATGCAATCACAAGGGATCTGATTGGCTGCTGCAGGTCTGGTGGTTATCCAGAGGAGAGCCGAGGGGAGCAGATTCCCCTTGATGAGGTTTGTCAGCAGCATGCCCACCGATGATGTCACCGTGACATCAGAGATGACGTCGATGTTCTTGAATTTCAGTGGAATCCTGCTTTCATCCAGACCATCGAAGATGAAGCCAACTTTCCAGGCAGTGAGATGCTCTGCTGTGACCTTCTTTAACGTTGGATGGAAAGCATGGATCAGTGAGAGGAGACTGTGCTGCTCATCTCTGACCAAGTTCAGCTCCCGGAATGAGAAGGGAACCAGGAGAACGATGTCTTGGTTCTCCAAACCTCTCGCCCAGTCCAGAGCGAACATACGCACAGAGAATGTCTTTCCGATGCCAGCGATGCCATTGGTCAGAACTCTTCTGCTGGGTTTGTCTCTGCCAGGGAGGATGGTCTTAAAGATGGCAGAGTACTTGATCAGGTCCTCATGGAGGGTCTTCATCTTGGAGAAGGTCTCAAGCTGCCACACCTCATGTTGCTGATTAACCCCTTCACTCCCTCCTGCTGATAGGTGGAGGTCTGTGTAGATGCTGGAGATGGAGGGCACTTCAATGACGTATGTCACACGATCAAGACCGCCCAGAGTGACCTTAAAAACCTTTAAATCCTCCTGCAGACTGACACCTGATATGAGAAGAGAAATAATACATGTTAAACATTCAATAAAACATACAATACGATAAAAACAACATCAATGTATTTAATTTCATCCAGAAAAATCTAAATTTGTTATTTCTTTTTGTCTGTATGTGTATCATCAATATTTGGACTATGAAACAGGAATACAAAATATATATTTAATCTGATGTCTGTTGTGACCTATACATTTTTGTAAAGGTGGCAACAGACATATTTTGTATGTAAAATGTGTCCAGTCTTACTGTGTCCAGGTTTGGTTTGACTGAATGTCTTCTGTCCATGTGAGGTTGTGAATGTCTCTCTGTGGAGATGAAGACAATAGAATAGTTTCATATATAAACTACCAGTATAAGTAAGTAAGTAAGTATCATTTTTGCAGGTATAAACTAGAGTAAAGTAAGTATCCTTGCCAGGCCATGATGTCAGGAGGCCCGGCTGAGCCATTGAGGCCCATATAGGTCAGGAGCCTATCTCCTGTTTCTGTAGCGTGAGGCAGCTTGATGTACAAGTACACCCCCTGGACATGACGCTAGTATATCGCAGGGACTTACCCCCAATCCATCCCTTAATGCTGAGTGCCAAGCAGGGAGGCATTGGGTCCCATTTTTACAGTCTTTGGTATGACCCGGCCGGGAATCGAACCCCGACCTCCCAGTCTCAGGGCGGACACTCTAACCACAAGGCCACTGAGCTGGTAAACTACCAGTATACTACTTTATTAAACATTCCTCATAACTAGAGAACACAACATCTAGGGCATCTAGTCACAGTATGTGAAACTCAAGGCCAGGGTCTAAATGATCGTGTTTAGGCAAATGACATGAGATCAAATCATATCAGCTCATCTAAAAAGTGACAGAAGGCTGGGAGTTGGACCTTCACACCAACAAGTATATACAACAATACTATACTCAGTGATGGGCAAGTTACTGGGAAAATGTAGTAACCTACACTACTTGTTACTCTCGATAAAATGTACCTAAGCTACACAACAAGCTATCTCTAGTAAATTGTAGCAAGATACACTACAAGCTACATGACAAAAGTAGCTTGATGTAGCTTGCTACATCAACACTAGATATATAAAAATATATATCTCAACTTAATGTACAACTTTCTGAATAATAATCATAATAATAAAATAATATCAACAAATGTGTATTATGTATATTAGAGGGATGTATATTTTAGGTTTTCTACCCATTAAAAATGAGCGGAATTTGAAAATGTGTGCGGGAAAATGTAGTAAGCTACAATCCTTGTTACTCAAAATAAGTAGTGTAGCTTTACTACAAGCTACTCGAAAATGTAGTGTAGCTTCACTACAAGCTATTCCCAGAACAAATGTAGTAAGCTACACTACAAGTTACAGGAAAATGTAGTTAAGCTATGTAGCTTAGCTACTTGTAACAAGCTACTGCCCATCACTGGTTATACTGTTGTATACATTGTAGTGTTATAGTGTTGTATACATTGTAGTGTTATTGTAGTGTTATAGTGTTGTATACATTGTAGTGTTATTGTAGTGTTATAGTGTTGTATACATTGTAGTGTTATTGTAGTGTTATAGTGTTGTATACATTGTAGTGTTATTGTAGTGTTATAGTGTTGTATACATTGTATTGTTATTGTATAGTGTTATAGTGTTGTATACATTGTGGTGTTATTGTATAGGTGTTAGTGTAGATATTTATAGGTGAATGTCACATACTTAACATCAGGAGGTTCATTACTCAAGTCAGGAGGTCTAGCTCTAGACCAGTCACTCTTCACAGACTGAAGACTGGG
>CM076986.1:44048230-44055730 GCA_039105355.1 Benthosema pterotum | reverse complement strand
TGCAGTAGTTCCCATACTGACTGAAATAGCTTCTATTCTATGCGCCTTATAATCCGGTGCACCTTATAGTGCGGAAAATACAGTAACTTTAGTAAAGGGACGTGTGCAATATATAATTGTTCTGTTTTTTGCTTCATGTATTGTGGTTATGTCACAGTATTTATGCAGACCTGGCCTCTGTCTCCAAGATGAATTTCTCCTGAGGGAAACTAATGAATTGAATTTGAACTTGACTAAAATCTTATGATATTTAGTGGACTATTTGGAGTATTTAAAGTGGGCTAAACCACTAAAAACATTTCACATGACTGAAACATGAATACTAATTCAAAATCAACACCTCACAGCAACGGTATGGGAGTCAGCTGGGAGTGAAACGTTCGCTTACAAACAGTCCAGGACCCCCCCCCCCCCCCTCACTCAGTGGCGTTTCTAAGCATTTTGGAGCCCTAGGCAAGATTTTCCCTGAACCCCCCCTTTCCCTGGACCCCTCCTTACCATTTGGTAAGGAGGGGGGGGGGGGGGGTCATGTCTGGCATGGTGGTTTCTGGTGTTTTCAACTGTTTTCCTTTTGGAAAACATTTTTTTTTTTTATTCATGTTAATTGATGAATTAATTAATTATAATAAATTCAAAAATATATTCTTGGGACACCTTTTAATAAAATGAATGTACATGTTCTAGACATTCTAATAATCACACAAATATATTTATTTCAGTCATTTTACATACTAAAGGTCAAAGGTTAAAAATCAGTAAAAATTGCAAATTGTAAGTCCAGAGATTAATTGAAGAGGTTAATTGCAGCCTCATGATGACCAATTGCAATGAAATACTAAACAATCAACATCAACCATGATATTTATGTGAAAAAATAACAAAAAAAATAATGATGACATTTTTTTTTTAATAATTAAAGGGTTAATGTTGCTAAAAAGCAACACTGGGCCTTCTAGGCTTAAATAATCAATCATGTAAATAATCAATATGTTACAGTGCAAATGACATTGTGCATCACTGGCGCGCGTGTGTGTGTGTGTGTGTGTGTGTGTGTGTGTGTGTGGTGTGCGTGCGTGCGTGTGGGCGGGCGGGCGTGCGTGTGTGCGTGCGCGCGCGTGCATGTGTGTGTGTGTGTGTGTGTGCGTGCGTGCGTGTGCGTGCACCCTTTCGACCGTCATCAAGCCATAACCCCCAGAATGCTGCTTATTCACCAGAGTCCCTCCACCAGGCATGTTGTCTGGGAACAGATTGACACTACCGTCCGTTCATGTTTCTGGCCCACTGCTCCTCAAACTGCATTCTCAACTTTGGCCACTATGTCCATTTAGCCTCAAGGTTTCCTCAGGGTGTCTATTGTATAGTCAAGGGCTGCAGCTGCAGGCGGCCGCCACAGGGGGGAGACAAACAGCAGGGTTTTAGTAGTGAAGCAAGCTGAGGTCAGCAGAGCATGGCATAGCCATGCCAAATGGACCTGTAGGGAAAACCTCCTGTAAAATGGCGCCTATAGAGGACAAGTATAATGTATTTATCCATACGAGGCTTATTATCCTGGAATCCTTTTAAAGCATGTCTGGTGGTCGCCCCCCCCCCCCTCACTACCTCCCCTCATGGCAACTGTCTAGTCTGCCTAATGGCAAAAACACTCCTGACAACTAATAACTGCGATCTTTACCCACTGATAACGGTCGAATTGGTGTGTGTGTGTGTGTGTGTGTGTGTGTGTGTGTGTGTGTGTGTGTGTGTGTGTGTTATAGCAGTAAGGCGGTCCCTCTCTTCACCCAGTGTTCAGGCGGTGAGGCTCCAGTCTGCAGGTCCACAGACACTACGAACGAGGGACCACCTGATGGACCCCCGGAACGCACCGGGTACGAGTAGCAGGGGCAGCTGTACACACCTGCAGACACACACACACAGAGACACACACACAGACAGACAGACAGACAGACAGACAGACAGACAGACAGACAGACAGACAGACAGACAGACAGACAGACAGACAGACAGACAGACACACACACATTGTGTATTACTACAATGCATTTACTGCTGTATCTCTACACAATCCCTATATCAGGCGTGTCAAACCCAAATACAGAGTGGGCCGAAATAGAAAAAATGGTACAAGTCGAGGAACCTTCCGGGGTGGGCGTGGCTCTAAATGATGTGACGTAGAACAGAGGGAGGAGTCAACCTTCCGGGGTGGGCGTGGCTCTAAATGATGTGACGTAGAACAGAGGGAGGAGTCAACCTTCCGGGGTGGGCGTGGCTCTAAATGATGTGACGTAGAACAGAGGGAGGAGTCAACCTTCCGGGGTGGGCGTGGCTCTAAATGATGTGACGTAGAACAGAGGGAGGAGTCAACCTTCCGGGGTGGGCGTGGCTCTAAATGATGTGACGTAGAACAGAGGGAGGAGTCAACCTTCCGGGGTGGGCGTGGCTCTAAATGATGTGACGTAGAACAGAGGGAGGAGTCAACCTTCCGGGGTGGGCGTGGCTCTAAATGATGTGACGTAGAACAGAGGGAGGAGTCAACCTTCCGGGGTGGGCGTGGCTCTAAATGATGTGACGTAGAACAGAGGGAGGAGTCAACCTTCCGGGGTGGGTGTGGCTCTAAATGATGTGACGTAGAACAGAGGGAGGAGTCAACCTTCCGGGGTGGGCGTGGCTCTAAATGATGTGACGTAGAACAGAGGGAGGAGTCAACCTTCCGGGGTGGGCGTGGCTCTAAATGATGTGACGTAGAACAGAGGGAGGAGTCAACCTTCCGGGGTGGGCGTGGCTCTAAATGATGTGACGTAGAACAGAGGGAGGAGTCAACCTTCCGGGGTGGGCGTGGCTCTAAATGATGTGACGTAGAACAGAGGGAGGAGTCAACCTTCCGGGGTGGGCGTGGCTCTAAATGATGTGACGTAGAACAGAGGGAGGAGTCAACCTTCCGGGGTGGGCGTGGCTCTAAATGATGTGACGTAGAACAGAGGGAGGAGTCAACCTTCCGGGGTGGGCGTGGCTCTAAATGATGTGACGTAGAACAGAGGGAGGAGTCAACCTTCCGGGGTGGGCGTGGCTCTAAATGATGTGACGTAGAACAGAGGGAGGAGTCAACCTTCCGGGGTGGGCGTGGCTCTAAATGATGTGACGTAGAACAGAGGGAGGAGTCAACCTTCCGGGGTGGGCGTGGCCCTAAATGATGTGACGTAGAACAGAGGGAGGAGTCAACCTTCCGGGGTGGGCGTGGCTCTAAATGATGTGACGTAGAACAGAGGGAGGAGTCAACCTTCCGGGGTGGGCGTGGCTCTAAATGATGTGACGTAGAACAGAGGGAGGAGTCAACCTTCCGGGGTGGGCGTGGCTCTAAATGATGTGACGTAGAACAGAGGGAGGAGTCAACCTTCCGGGGTGGGCGTGGCTCTAAATGATGTGACGTAGAACAGAGGGAGGAGTCAACCTTCCGGGTGGGCGTGGCTCTAAATGATGTGACGTAGAACAGAGGGAGGAGTCAACCTTCCGGGGTGGGCGTGGCTCTAAATGATGTGACGTAGAACAGAGGGAGGAGTCAACCTTCCGGGTGGGCGTGGCTCTAAATGATGTGACGTAGAACAGAGGGAGGAGTCAACCTTCCGGGTGGGCGTGGCTCTAAATGATGTGACGTAGAACAGAGGGAGGAGTCAACCTTCCGGGTGGGCGTGGCTCTAAATGATGTGACGTAGAACAGAGGGAGGAGTCAACCTTCCGGGGTGGGCGTGGCTCTAAATGATGTGACGTAGAACAGAGGAGGAGTCAACCTTCCGGGGTGGGCGTGGCTCTAAATGATGTGACGTAGAACAGAGGGAGGAGTCAACCTTCCGGGGTGGGCGTGGCTCTAAATGATGTGACGTAGAACAGAGGGAGGAGTCAACCTTCCGGGGTGGGAGTGGCTCTAAATGATGTGACGTAGAACAGAGGGAGGAGTCAACCTTCCGGGGTGGGCGTGGCTCTAAATGATGTGACGTAGAACAGAGGGAGGAGTCAACCTTCCGGGGTGGGCGTGGCTCTAAATGATGTGACGTAGAACAGAGGGAGGAGTCAACCTTCCGGGGTGGGCGTGGCTCTAAATGATGTGACGTAGAACAGAGGGAGGAGTCAACCTTCCGGGGTGGGCGTGGCTCTAAATGATGTGACGTAGAACAGAGGGAGGAGTCAACCTTCCGGGGTGGGCGTGGCTCTAAATGATGTGACGTAGAACAGAGGGGAGGAGTCAACCTTCCGGGGTGGGCGTGGCTCTAAATTATGTGACGTAGAACAGCAGTGGACGGGCGTGGGAGGGGCCGGAGATGACGACACGTTAGTGAGATCAAATCAGAGCGCAGCACTTCCGCCGTGTGGATCCCACGACACCCCCGCCCCCCAAGGCCAAATTCATTGAGGGCTAGACCAGGCTAACCATGACGTAAACCGGTCAAACGGCAAAAAAGTAATTTCCCTTCAAAAGTCTCTTAATGGCAAGATAATTGTAAAGATGAAACTGCCTGCATTAAAACTGTTTTAAGTTTTAAGGAAAAATAGCAGGTGTTCACGTCTCATAGCGCGCCACAGAGTGGCGCGCTATGAGACGTGAACACCTGCTATTTTTCGGGGATTTTCTTTTTTTCTTCTATGATCCTCACCTAGTGCTGCTTTCATAGTTCATTGAGAAAGTATATTAGACTGAGTTGAGGATGTAAAACAATGCATTGTCAAACAATCACAATCACAATTCATTTCTTATCACAATCACAATTCATTTCTTATCATGGTGTGTGTGCAATATACCAGAGTGCCAGTTCTAATACTAATTCAATATCATCCTGCGGGCCGAAGATAATTCATTCACAGGCCTGATTTGGCCCCCGGCCCTTGAGTTTGACATGTGTGACCTATAGCATTGTGTATTAATTCAACAATAAATGTATAGTGATTGTATAGTTCTTTCCATAAAGCCATAGTGAGGCTGAAGTAATGAAGTATCAGCAGGTAGTGATTTGAATAGGAATTATGTAGTAATTATTATCAGTAGTGATTAAGTAGTGAAACGGGACATTTCTATACATTTTACTACACAAATCACTACTCAATCGCAATAGTAAAACACTATTGAATGAGTAGTGATTCAATAGTGTTTTTTCATGAGGGTAGGCCAGTGGTCGGCAACCCGAGATGTTAAAACAGCCATTTTAGAACCAAAATTTAATTTACAATCTGTCTGGAGCTGCAAAAAATGTAAGCCTAATAAGCCATTAACGGGGAATTCCACCCATTTTCATTGTTTTGTGAACCAAATGGACCCTGGCGGGTCCATTTGGTTCCATTTGTACACTCTCAGAAAAAAGGTTCTAAAAGAAAAATCCTAAAAGAAAACATGGTGAAACACAAATTGATGACGTCATCAAGTTTTGTTTCAACATGTTCCTTTTCTAGGAAACATTGTTTTTATCATGTCCAACATCTCAAAGATATATTAATGATATAGTAAGCTGTTGAAAACGGGTGGTTCAGATTATAGCTTGATCTCTGATATGTGCTGGGCCTTTGTGGCATGGCCAACAAGCACTATGTTAACTGTCAGACAGCACATGGTGTGTTGGTGCTGTCAGTGACTGAAATGTTTATATTATGTTGGTGGATCACTCCAGTGTGTAACAATGCTACAGCCGGAGAGCCATTAGAAGACTGCCATTAGGGCTGTGTTCTAGAGCCGCATGCGGCTCCTGAGCCGCAGCTTGCTGACCCCTGGGGTAGGCGGACGGCAGGCGACATTTTGGCATCCGGATGATTTCCTTTTGTAGCTGTTGCTTAGCAACCTGGAACCCTGCACACAGAGGTGCCATTTGGGAACTTTCACAAGTCGTACCACACTAAAATGTCAGAACGTCGTCAGTGAGAAAAGGAGGTTGTTGTCAGGTAGATGTTATCCAGCTGCTGCTTTCTTTTTTTACAGGGACAAGAAGCGTCAGAAACAGACACCTGTTTTTCAGTAGCAAAAGAGGAGAATTATCAAGACCAAAGTAGGGAGTTCACTTTTAGGGATTTTTGCCTGTCGACTAGCCTGGCCTAACCCGCAATGATTTTGGCCTTGGGGGACGTTGGGGTAGTTCATGGCCAGTTTACAAGCTCATAACATGTTAATAGATTGGCATGTTGAAATATTCCAAAAAGTTTTTCAAAATAGAAAAAACGAAATAAGTGATTTGGGATAGGGGTTTAGCAACAAACAAAAATGGAGCCCTAAACCCCTTATCCCCCTTTTTTTCTTTTTACTATTTTGATAAAGTTTTTGGACTAGTTCAACATGCCAATCTACTGACACATTGTGAGCTTGCAGGCTGGGCATTTGAACTATTGAAAAAATGTTTTGGTCTGGTGTGTGTGGTCTAACTCGGTGCCATGTCAGTATTCCGACAGACCAGTGTTGCCACTAGGCATTAACTAAATATTCGACTATTCGATTGTTCGACTAGCAAAACACACTATTCGACTATTAATTCATCATTCGTTATTCGCTAATAATAATTTTTGATATATATTTTTCAATTTTCTGCAGCAGGCATTGTGGATGTGTGCTGTGGTGTTGGTAGTGATTGTTGGTTGATTGCTTATTTTTCATGTCATAATGTAAATTAATTTGAGTAGTGTAATAGCCATGCTCTGTTTCAATGGGAAGTCCGGAATCACACATTTTATTGGCTAAAAAACAAATATATATATATATATATATATCACTATAGACTAGTCGACAATTATTTGACTACCAAAGTATTTGATTCGACTAGCGAGAAACGTGTTTTGTTAATGCCCTAGTTGCCACTGGGTCTGAAGTGGACAGTGGGGACAGTGAGGACAGTGAGGACAGTGTGGACAGTGAGGACAGTGTGGACAGTAGGGACAGTGGGACAGACTCACCCTTGCTACTCTTCTTGCGGCTGGCGGTGGGTTTAAAGTGGACAGTGGGGACAGGACAGGACAGCTGCATGGACTCAGACTCCACCAGACAGCAGTTCTTCTGGTCCCAACCTGCTCCTTCCAAGTACAGACCCCTGATGTACACCCCATCCTGGAGAGGGGGGGTGGGGGGACAGAGAGAGACAGAGAGAGAGAGAGAGAGAGAGAGAGAGAGAGAGAGAGAGAGAGAGAGAGAGAGAGAGAGAGAGAGAGAGAGAGAGAGAGGAGAGAGAAAGTGATTGGCTTGTTCCAGGGGCGGATATGACAGGCTTCATCGCCGGAGCCGCATCCATACCATTTTCAGTTCCGGGACTTTTATTAGTCAAGTAAAGCATCAATAATAACATCAGTTGTTGTTGAAGTTGCAACAGACACGCAGCATGCATAAAGCTAAAGGTCTGACTCAGAGAGTTTTCTGTTTTCAATGATGAAATGCTGTTGGTTTAGTGGTGACACAGCTGTAGTTAGTTAGTAGCAGTAGTAGTGGTTCACATCATTTTATTTATATATATATTAGAGCTGTCAGTCGATTAAAATATTAATCGC
>CM076986.1:44000730-44043230 GCA_039105355.1 Benthosema pterotum | reverse complement strand
ACTAGGTGGCGCAGGCCACCGGGAAAACTCCCTGTACTCCAGATGACCAATCCGCCCCTGAACAAAGTCATTACTGAAGCAACCAACTTAAAAACCATCTGAGGTGTTCACGAACTGTAAGCCTGAGCAGATGATGTCCAAGTGACCAAGGCTTTTTAAAAGTGAAATATACCATTAATTAATTAATGAAAAAAGTTAAAATCCCAAATTTTCTGAGCATGGGGACTTGTCAAAATTAAATGGGAAACCCTGGTATAGTATATAATGGAATACAACCACCCTTAAGAATAAACATTGTATTGTACTCTTACAACCTACCCCACCCTTACAAGACTATGACGTCCACAGAGGTTGACACTAAGGTCTCCGAGGCACTTGCCCATCGGGCAACTTGCCCTCAGGTCATGGTCACTTGCCCCCCAGGTTCCAGGTGGTCCCCAGTTAAGTTGGTTAACCAGATGTAACTCTTGAGAACCTAAAAATGAAACCAAATGGACCCTTGCGGGTCCATTTGGTTTCATTTTTACACTCTCAAGAGTTAAAATTCATCATCTTAATTAGCCCAGGTCTACACAACTAGAGAATGTAGAAGATTAATGGTCATTTTGATGTGTATGTTAATTTGCCTGTTTTGTTTCCCAAATCCAGCCTGGAATTGTGGATATCTAGAAAGCAGGAAAGACACAGAGGCAGAGTGCAATGACTGCCTTCAAGACAAATTTATCTTGTGTTGTGTTATAGTGCACTACGTTGCACACTTGTCCGATCGGGCAACCAGGTAGCAGTCTTCACTTGCCCCACCATTTTTTTTACTTGCCCCGGGCAAGCGGGCAAGTGTTAGTGTCAAGCCCTGCCTCCATATCTTTAACTTAACTTTAGTATTGATACGTTGTTGCACTGTTGCATTACGCCTCTCTGTTTCTGTTATATTGTGTTTTCTTGTTATATTGCATTTCTTGCTGTTATGTTCTTGCTTTGACAATGTAAAAGTAGGGTTCTCATGCCAATAAACCCATTTGAATTGAATTGAATTGTGTTCATACATGGTGTTGTTGTGCAGAGCCCTGTAGCACAGCGGTCAGTGTGTGTGTGTGTGTGTGTGTGTGTGTGTGTGTGTGTGTGTGTGTGTGTGTTGTGTGTGTGTGTGTGTGTACCGTGTGTGTACCGTGTGTGTACCGTGTGTGTGTGTGTGTGTGTGTATCCTACATGGTGTTGTCTTGCAGCTCCCTGTAGCACAGCGGTTAAAAACCCTCTAGGTGAGGTGAATCCAGACAGCCAGTAGAGCACCGGCGGTCGTCCGCTCTCTGACCACACAGAAAACTGATCCACTCGATCACACAGGTCTGTGATCCACTGGGGGAGGGGCTTCACTGAGGGGTAGGCCTGTACACACACACACACACACACACACACCACACACACACACACACACACACACACACACACACACACACACACACACACACACACGCACGCACACACGCACGCAAATAATGGATTGATTTGTTATGAATTCGTACAATTGTTTTTAATACTTAATATCATATTGTATATGTCCCTCAATCGTATTCCTAATGGTTTCAGTCACCACCAGTCCTTGTCATTTCTTTATAGACAGTTTAGCTGCAGTACCACAATGTCCTGAGGTGGTGGGGGCGCTGATATGCAGGAGGTTTTATAGTAGAGTCATACTGATGATTTTTAAGATTTTTTACACATTTTAAATGTTAAAATTTGACATTCTGCATAGTGAGTACTATTACTTTTGGTACTTTATCAAGTACATCTGAAAAGTATAGTAATAACAATGTTTGTCGCTTCGCGTCACGGGCGATGAAGCCGCACCCATACCATTTTCAGTTCCAGGACTTTTATTAGTCAAGTAAAGCATCAAAAATAACATCAGTTGTTGTTGAAGTTGCAACAGACACGCAGCATGCATAAAGCTAAAGGTCTGACTCAGAGAGTTTTCTGTTTTCAATGATGAAATGCTGTTGGTTTAGTGGTGACACAGCTGTAGTTAGTTAGTAGCAGTAGTAGTGTTTCACATCATTTTAAATAGAAGCAATTTAATTTGAAATATCTTGGGTTGTTTTGCATGCCATCATGTTTGGTAGGGCAGACTGGACATTTAGGTGCCTAGATCTGCCCCTGGTATGCATGTGTGTGCGTGTGTGCCTGTGAGTGTGTGTGTGTGTGTGTGTGTGTGTGTGTGTGTGTGTGTGACTGTGTGTGACTGTGTGTGTGTGTGTGTGTGTGTGTGTGTGTGTGTGTGTGTGTGTGTGTGTGTGTGTGTGTGTGTGTGTGTGTGTGTGTGTGTGTGTGTGTGTGTGTGCAGCCAGGCAGACTGATAGATAAATACAGCTTTACTAACAGTCCAATGCTTCAGTCTGATTCCCACAATGCACTGCACTGACCTCAGATCAGATAAGATGACCTGCACTCAACCACAACTACACCCAGGGGCGGATCTAGGCATGGGCATGGGGGGGCAACGCCCCCCCTAAATGCCCAGTCTGCCCCACCAAACACCATGGCAAGTGACTTGAACCACAACTACTGCTACTATAACTAACTACAGCTGTGTCACCACTAAACCAACAGCATTTCATCATTGAAAACAGAAAACTCTCTGAGTCAGACCTTTAGCTTTATGCATGCTGCGTGTCTGTTGCAACTTCAACAACAACTGATGTTATTATTGATGCTTTACTTGACTAATAAAAGTCCTGTAACTGAAAATGGTATGGGTGCGGCTTCATCGCCCGTGGCGCGAAGCGACACGGGCGATGAAGCCGCACCCATACCATTTTCTCCTGCCCCCCCCATTGGGAAATGTTACATCCGCCCTGACTACAACTACAAAGCCTTGTCTCCGCTGACCACAGATCTGCACCAGGGCTGACCCAGAGGTCTGTGTCCAAAGAAAACACTTCTTTTAGGGGCTGTCCAGTGACTCTATGCCCCTGGATCCATGGTCACTAGGGGTGTGCTGAAACATCGCTATCGCGATAATATCGTGTACTTCATCCCGCAATACATATCGTATATTCCTCATCAAATATCGTGAGGAAAAACACGTTGCAGAGCATCAACAACAGGGATGATTCCATGAGGAAAAACAGGTTGCATAACTAAAATATTAACAGTTTTCGTGCCGTTGAAATGGATCTACGTCTCCCGTTATCATTATGACTTACAGTAAGGACTGATGCCGCTGCCGTTGAGTTACGCCTTTGATCGTTACTTACCGGCGCCGGTTTGATACGATCCCCATGCTAACAGCAGCGTGCAGCGACCGCATCCACCATTGATAGACCATAATAAGGGACGGACCAAACCGGAAACCGGAAGTGTGTGTCGCCAACTAACTTGTCCGTGGGGAAACATGGACCGAAATATGAAATATGAGTTTTTGATGAAAAACGCAGGCACTGGCTACCTCAAAAAATATGAAAAAGGGCTGGCACTGAGAGTATTAAATGACTTCTATAGCTGCTTCATCCCAAAAAACAAACACAAGACATCAGTTGAGATAAATAAAAGCTAAGATTAATAACTGAGGATATACTTTAGTGAGTTCAGATTGCCTTTATTTTTTTTTAATTATTCATTTGTTTTTTTCGTTTTAGTGTTTCAGCTGCAGTTACAGTATCATGATATATCGTTGATGAATTTCATGCAATATATCGCAAATATCGCAATATATCAAATATCGTGATATATTCATTATCAAAGGCCTATTATCGCCACCTATATCGTATCATGAGGTACCAATATCGTCACAACCCTAATGGTCACGATATCAGTTCAATTAAAACTCTGAGCTTTACATATCCAAAGTGTTTCACGTGGCAAGGATAGGATAGGTGCAGTGGATTGCATCACATTCACCCACGCTAGATTTAAGACCTGTTATCAGTGTGTGTGTGTGTGTGTGTGTGTGTGTGTGTGGTGTGTGTGTGTGTGTGTGTGTGTGTGTTGTGTGTGTGTGTGTGTGTGTGTGTGTGTGTACCTTAGCCCACATTGAGGGGACCCGTCCTTCATAGATACAGTTGAAGATCTCCTCTAAGTCTGGTGACATCAGCACTAGACCTCTGATAGCCTGCTCTAGTTCTGACAACGATGACCTGCACACGCACGCACGCACGCACGCACACACACACACACACGCGCACACACGCACACGCACACGCACACACACACAGTCGAATGATTATTAGACAGAATGTGCAAATGTCAAATGATCAAGTGGTGGTCCCCTGCGTCCATTTGGGCCGTGGGGGGGTAACCAAATGGACCCTTATAGATCTGTAACTCTTGAGTGTGTAAAAACCAAACCAAATGGACCCTCATGGGTCCATTTGGTTTTCATTTTACACGCTCAAGAGTTAAATTATATTTAAACATCTGAATTACGTGATTCTCGAGAATGTACACAATTAGAACAGATAAAAGAATTGTTATTTTGAACATTTTGCCAGTTTGCCAGTATCTCTCCTAAATTATGGACAAAAACCTGAAATCCTTGGTTATGGCTTGGCTTGGAAAATATAATAGCAAAACCTCAGAACTGTGTAGTACCAAACTTACAGTACATCGCAGTTTATTTGCCTGTGAGAAATGAATCCTCACTAAATCATATCAGCATGTCTTTATACAGTTTTCCACTCGGTTCACCACAAACAACATGTTGCAGCGTTGTGCTGCAGATTCCACAGATAGCTGCAGTTCCTGCACTGAGCTGTTTGAGGATTATTATTAGGCTGTTTCTGAATGAATGCAGACCACCATCTCTGCTCTGTTCCTCCAAGCAGGGGCGGATGTAACATGTCCCAATTGGGGGCAGAAAATGGTATGAAAATGGTATGGGTGCGACTTCATCGCCCGTGCCGCTTCGCGCCACGGGCGATGAAGTCGCACCCATACCATTTTCAGTTACAGGACTTTTATTAGTCAAGTAAAGCATCAATAATAACATCAGTTGTTGTTGAAGTTGCAACAGACACGCAGCATGCATAAAGCTAAACGTCTGACTCAGAGAGTTTTCTGTTTTCAACGATGAAATGCTGTTGGTTTTGGTTTGTGGAGTTCGGAAAGTCACAACATAGGACGCTGCAGCTTTCAGAACAAAATTTCCGAATTATGTGTTTCAGAGATTTGGGATGACGTCACTTTTCAACTTTCCAAAAAGTTGGGATGTCTGAGGGAGTATGGACAGGCCTTTATTCTGACACCATACATTTGATTAAAGATGCGGTCGCTGCTCGCTGCTGTTATCATGGGGATCGTATCAAACCAGCGACGGTAAGCGACGTAGAGAGACGTAGATCAACCTAAGAGGCATCGGTCATAACTGTTATTTGATAATGATAAGCCTGACGTAGCTCTACTGCAAGGGCAACGAAAACTGTTAATGTAGTGGTCCCAGGGGGTCCTTACTTACATGACAGTGGTGATCAGAGTGTTGTAGGTGAGGACCTCCTGTAACAGCAGAGTGTTGAGAGGAGAGACATCCTCCTGTAGCATGGTTCTGGTGTGAGTGTAGTCCATGAGGGCTGGGAGGGTACTGCGGAGCTCAGAGCATAGCGCCACCACCTGGACACATAGGGTAGTGTTAGTTAGCATGGTTCTGGTGTGAGTGTAGTCCATGAGGGCTGGGAGGGTACTGCGGAGCTCAGAGCATAGCGCCACCACCTGGACACATAGGGTAGTGTTAGTTAGCATGGTTCTGGTGTGAGTGTAGTCCATCAGGGCTGGGAGGGTACTGCGGAGCTCAGAGCATAGCGCCACCACCTGGACACATAGGGTAGTGTTAGTTAGCATGGTTCTGGTGTGAGTGTAGTCCATCAGGGCTGGGAGGTGAGAGCGCAGCTCAGAGCATAGCGCCACCACCTGGTCAGATAGGGTAGTGTTAGTTAGCATGGTTCTGGTGTGAGTGTAGTCCATGAGGGCTGGGAGGGTACTGCGGAGCTCAGAGCATAGCGCCACCACCTGGACACATAGTTTAATGTTAGTCTATCAGAGCATAGCGCCACCACCTGGTCATAATGAGTTTAATATTAGTCCATTAGGCTGGGATGTGATAGAGTTTAAACCTTTGTGTAGTGAACGCGTTTTTGGTGTTTTATCTGTTGAAAAACAGCAGATCTACAAGTAGTTCTGCTGTTTTTGAAAAATTGTGAAAATGTGGTGCAAATCTCTGGATACATTATTTCGGAAGTAAACATCTCTAACTCAAATCTTTGCTTCTGGGGATCCTCTAGAACAACATGTTTTAGATGAGGTTCTGCAGCTAAATAATAGATATTTCTGGGGGTCCTTCCTATGAAATATGTCAAGCATCACTGACACAGAAAGAGATTTTTCCAGAAAAACTAGAATCTCGCAACAGGGACTAGAATTTAGTGTCACAAACTAGAATCTAGTGTCAGGAACTAGAATCGACCAAAGGTCAAATCTGCTTGCGGTTTGGTTTAGGGTTAGAGAAGGGTTTAGCCATGTTTGTAGCAAAACCCTAGTTTGTTGAGTATATTATAACCAGTGTTGGGCAGTAATGAATTTTAGATTACATATTACTGTAATATTACTTTTGCTCCAAAAAGTAAAGTAACGAGATTACTCTGCAAAAATGGGTAATAAGTAATGCATTACCTTGCAAGTAATGCCGAGTTACTTGTTTAAAATGAGCTTGTTGTTGCATGTAAAAATAGAACAGATTTACAAGCTATCGACGGGTACTGTGACAACAGAGATGTGCACTAGATTGTAGATCCTGTCATTGTAAAAGTCATTTACAATGTCGAATTTTGTTGGCTTTGTTTTCAGGTGCAGTTTGTGGGATTGGAGACTATTATTATTCCAATAAATTGGATTCAGTTCTAAAAAGAGCTCGCTAAACATTATGTTGTAAATCTCTAATTTTTCAAAGGTGGAGTTGAGAACTTGGGAAAGTAATAACGTAATATGTAATATATTACTCTTCGATTCCAGTAATAAGTAAAGTAATGATATTACTTTGTCTAAGGGGTAATGAGTAAAGTAAAGAAGTTACTTTCCTATGTAATATTGACCAACACTGATTATAAGACTGTTTTGGACAGGTGACAGTGTGTGTCCCACCTTGTCCTCTCGGCTGGTCGCGGCTCCTCCTCCTCCTCCTCCTCCGGTCGCGGTGCCGTGGGACTCCCGGGGCTGCAGGGAGAGCAGGGTGTGGAACAGGTCGCGGCTGGCTGCCATCTGATTGGCCACGGCTGCGTTGGGGTGCAGACCGAACACCTCAGGGTGCTCTGTAGGGGGCAGTGTGGAGATGTAGTCCTGGTAGTCTGAGGGAGAGCCGTCAGCGGGGACGAAGTACACAGGCAGGGAGGACAGTCTGGAAGGGAGAGGGAGGGATTAGTAGTCTACTAGTAGTGCTGGGACAATTTGGGGCGGTTGTGGCTCAGGAGGTAGAGCAGGTCGGCCAATGATCCAGTGGTCGGCGGTTCGATTCCCGGCTCCTCCTCCTGTCTACATGTACAAGTGTCCTTGGGCAAGACACTGAACCCTACCTTGCCTCCAGTGGTTGCCACTGCTGGTGTGTGAATGTGTGAAGTTTAGGACGCTGAGAGTTGACTGTTCACCGCTCTAGTTCCCAATAGGGGTGGGACAATTCACCGAAAAAAACCGAACCGTTCAATACGGGCTCCAAGGTTCAATACACACTAATGAACCGCAATATTTCGGTTCAGACAGACACATTTCCTTAATTAAGTATGGATAATATCCTTATTAATAAAGCAGATATTGTCTTGTGAACTAAACTAATTTAACTTCGTTGTCTGTATACAATGCTGCATGTCTGCATGCTACCTGCCTGGCTCTTAACTGAAACGTGCATTCATGTTATTAGTCTAGGTATTTTGTATTTCCCTTGAAAATAGCCTAATCATGAGGCACAAAATGGCAATATACATTTTTTTTAGTAAGTAATGAAAAGGAAGAAGTTTGTTTAATGTTTTGAAAATCTTGATTTTTTTTATATGTTCAATTTGGTTTTAAAAAGCAAAATGTACCGAAACCGAAACCGTGGCCCCCATACCGAGGTACGAACCGAACCGCGGGATAAGTGAACCGTCCCACCCCTAGTTCCCAATGTATGAATGAATGGATCGTTGTAAGCGCTTTGAGTATACACGCTGTGCATAGAAAAGCGCTATAAAATGCAATCCATTATTATTAGACAGTCAGACACAGAAAAAAAATAATGCATGCCTTTCATCACTAGCAGGCTTGACTATTGCAACGCCCTCCTAACTGGTATTCCTCAAAAAAGAAATTGAACGGCTTCAATTAGTTCAAAATGCTGCAGCGCGTGTTCTGACCAAGACCAGACGGAGAGAACAGATTACTCCGATCCTCCGATCACTCCATTGGCTGCCTGTGTCATACCGTATCGATTTTAAAGTCCTCCTACTTGTTTTTTAAATCTATCCACGAAAGCACACCCGTTTACTTAATGAACATGTGCCTGGGCGAGCCTCAGATGCTCAGGTACAGGCCTCCTAGAAATCCCCATTATGTATGATATCTAATCGCATCGCCAAGTACCTGTCGATTCCCACCACTACCTACCAGTACAGTGGTTTTCAACCAGTAGTCCAGGGACCACCAGTGGTCCTTGAGAGGGTTTCAAGGTGGTCCCCTCCCCAGGCTAAGTTGGTTAACCAGATGAAAAGTTGGTTAGCCAGATGTAACTCTTTAAGAGCTACATCTGTAACTCTTTAAGAGCGTAAAAATGAAACCAAATGGACCCGCAAGGGTCCATTTGGTTTCATGTTTTACTCTCTCTTAAAGAGTTACAATATTCATCATGTGAATTATCCCAAGTCTACACAACTAGAGAATGTAGTAGATTAATGGTCATTTTGATCTTTCTCCGAAATCCAGCATGGAATTATGGAAAAAAGGGAAAAGAAATCTTTATTTTTGGGGTCTGTGGGGGTGAAAATGTCATCAAATGGTGGTCCCCCGTGGCTCAAATTCTGAATAAATAGTGGTCCCTGGTATGAAAAAGGCTGAAAACCTGTGGTCTAGTTACCTAAATCTTGCCAACATTGACTCAGGGGCTGCCAACAGAATGCAACAGAAAAAAAGGCTATGAAGATGAAGATGACTTAGAAGTAATAATCATAGATAATGTTCCACCACAAACCTCTGAGAGTAAATACAAGTCAGAGTTAGGATTTAAGTACCAGTATCAATTCATAATATATGTTTTAATTCCAGTGATTTATAGAACTGAAGTAGCATTGATCAATAATTCTCTATGCTTGCAGTTTTTTAGTCTGTTGATTCACCAGCTGTAATACCGTGAGAGTCCACATGATGGCACTGTTGGTCTGTGGTGATTCCAGACCTCCACTATAGGAGCAACCTGCTGCCTCATGCAGTGTTGCCAACTTGGAGCATTTCTCACTATATTTAGCTTTTTCCAGACCCCCCTTAGCACCAAAATTAGTGAAAAGCTCCTGGGGGAAAATCTAGTGTTTTTTGCTGGTGAGTTGGGGTGAAATTGGTTGACAGGCACCAGAGATAAAACCCTCGTTTTTCACCATTTTTCCCTCCTATGATAGAGTCCTCGACTCCCCCTTCCTTCCTAGAGAGGACCATTGGTAACCAAATGGACCCTTTATAGATCTGTAACTCTTGAGTTAAATTATATTCAAACATCTGAATTACTTAATTTTCAAGAATCTACGTGTTTAGAAAATGCAGAAGAATTGCTGTCATGACCGTTTAATCAGTTATTTCTTCACACTTGAAGAAGGCCGCACGGCCGAAACTGTCGCGTTCATCTACTGCAAAGTACAAACAAATGTAGGCAGAAATCAATAAACTACAACTCTCCTGCAACCTGTCGTGCGACCCACCTCCCCTTTTTAGATGTGATACATTTGTTTGGATAACGCACCAGCCAACGTTGTGACGCGCTGGTAATAGAAGAATTTATCAGTTATTTCTTCTAAATTAGTCCGAGAGAAATGAAATGAAATGAAATGAAATGAAATGAAATGAAATGAAATGAAATGAAATGAAATGAAATGAAATGAAATCAAATGAAATGAAATGAAATGAAATGATTCTTTGTTTACCCAGGGTGAACGGACTAAGCTTTGAAAGCTTGTTTCCAGCCGTGCCCTGCATATTTCATAGAACATTTCATGGTTGGGGTTCAATGCCTTGTTCAAGGGCACTTCAGCGTGGTAATTTTAACGTGCCGGTCCGGGGATTCGAACTGGGGACCTTCCGGTATCAAGACCGCTCCCCTAACCGTTCGGCCACTGCTCCCCCAAGAGACTAAACAGTGGTCCATCCGTGGCTAAAATGTCGAATAAACAGTGGGCCCTGGTGTGAAAATGGTTGAAAAACCACTGCTCTAGTGCATTGTAGTGCATTTTTGGAAATGCCACTATGGTGCATTTTGGATCGTGACAGTTTGGCAACACTGGCCTCATACTAGCTGCACTGCACTGGCGCACACACAAGCACACGTGCACGGCCACGGCCACACACACACACACACACACACACGCACACGCGCACGGCCACGGCCACACACACACACACACAAGCACACGTGCACAGCCACACACACGCACACGCATACGCGCCTGTGCAGTGACGTCACCGCCACGGTTCTAGAAGTGTTTTCCCCCCATTCATTTTTTCATAGACTTTTCGAAAATATTTTATATAAAGACGATTATGCCGTGGACAAAGCCAACTCGGGTTGTGACAAATCATCATCATCATCATCATCATTTGTCACGACCCGAGTTGGCTTTGTCTGCGGTGAAATCGTCTTTGGATAATTTTTTTTTTGAAAATAGAACCCGACCAGGCCCGGCCCGACCCGACATTTTAGGGTCGGGCCTTGGCTCCATGAAAAAAAACTATATATTGAATTATTTTATTATGATAAAATAACAGTTCTGTTCTGTCAGTCTGTGTATTTATCTATTATGAAGATGGTGCTGATTGGGATTTTCACTTTTACTCAGTGTATAGTGCTCAAATTCTACCCAAACCCGACCAGGGCCCGACCCGACCTGAGATTGTAGGGCCGGGTCGGGCCTAAAAACTATGCTAATTGGTCGGGTCAGTCTGTGTGTTGTGTGTGTGTGTGTGTGTGTGTGTGTGTGTGTGTGTGTGTGTGTGTGTGTGTATACCTGTAGTATTGCTGTGTAACAGTACTCTCACAGAAACAGTGGTTGCTGTATGCTGCTAGCAGCCGGCGGTCCCATTCGTCTGTCACATGACCTCCGTAGGTGGTCCCCGTCACCAGAGCCCTCAGAGCGTCCCAGCGGAGGACCCCCTCCTCACTGTCTGACAGACACTGTCTGAGTAGGACTTCACTGGCCTGGGGACCAGAGACACACACAGGGGTTGGGTTTCAGGGGCGGATGTAGGCATGTAGCATTTCCCAATTGGGGGTGAGGGCAAGAGAAAATGGTATGGGTGTGCAGACTGCGCACCCATACCATTTTCAGTTACAGGACTTTTATTAGTCAAGTAAAGCATCAATAATAACATCAGTTGTTGTTGAAGTTGCAACAGACACGCAGCATGCATAAAGCTAAAGGTCTGACTCAGAGAGTTTTCTGTTTTCAATGATGAAATGCTGTTGGTTTAGTGGTGACACAGCTGTATTTAGTTAGTAGCAGTAGTAGTGTTTCACATCATTTTAAATATAATGGCAATGGCATTAACAAAACCCGTTCCCCTCAATGAAAACATTCATTACGTTGTGATTCGTTGTGAGATGCTGTAAATGCGTTGGTAGATTTGCTATACTATTTTCTCCCCCAAACAGCATATGGCTGCTATGAGGGTTCATTTGGTTACAGTAAGACTCTGAATTATCCAGCGGTCCACGTCTACTGTGTGCGACTAGCTGGTTATTTTACGCGGCCCTGACCCGCTAGCCCCCTGCCTGCCCAGACCGTTTTGCGGCGGCGGTGGGGGTGAATACAAAGCGTTTGGCTAGTAGACGGAGGTTTGCCCTGAAAGGTGAAGGTAGTTAAATTAGCCTGCGCGGTAGCCTGTGAAATAAGCTGATAGGGTCAGTGGGAAAATGATTGTTTTGATAATACAGGGTCTCCAGGAGAAGGAAAATGTACTGCTGTGGTGTATAGCAGGGATATTCAACTGGACCAGGGGTTTTCAACCTTTTTCATCCCAGGGACCACCATTTATTCAGGATTTGTGCCACGGACCACCATTTGATGACATTTTAGCCCCAAAGACCTAAAACTAAAGAATTATTTTGGTTTTGTTCACAAATCCAGGCTGGATTTTGCAAACAAAACAGTGTCAGACTCCTTAATTAAATGGTGCTAATTCAGATGAATATTTTAACTCTTGAGAGTGTGAAAATGAAACCAAATGGACCCGCAAGGGTCCATTTGGTTTCATTTTTACGTTCTCAAGAGTTACATCTGGTTAACCAACTTAGCTGGGGACCACCTGGAACCCTCTTAAGGACCACTGGTGGTCCCCGGACCACTGGTTGAGAATAGATGTAGAGCTGTTTATAGGTGCAGCAACATGCTAGCCTTCCTGGAAGCATTACAGGAGAATTCCACACCAAAACACACTAGGGCACACACAATATCATCATATAATATCTAATATTATATCTAAGTAGAGAAGGTTGTCCAGGCGTTTTTAGTGGGGCTACTGCCAGCTTCCCACTAAAAAACGCCTGAACAACGCTCGACACGCCCCAAGCTCTTCTCCCTCCTGGCTCCAAAACTATGGAATGCACTTCCCACTGCAATCGGAACCACAGACTAATACCTCAGACTAACCCTGAGGTATTAGAACCACAGTTCTAGTACCTCAAAGTCATGGTCAGTGAAGTGGTATTGGTGGTTCTACCTCAAAGTCATGGTCAGTGAAGTGGTATTGGTGGTTCTACCTCAAAGTCATGGTCAGTGAAGTGGTATTGGTGGTTCTACCTCAAAGTCATGGTCAGTGAAGTGGTATTGGTGGTTCTAACCTCAAAGTCATGGTCAGTGAAGTGGTATTGGTGGTTCTACCTCAAAGTCATGGTCAGTGAAGTGGTATTGGTGGTTCTACCTCAAAGTCATGGTCAGTGAAGTGGTATTGGTGGTTCTACCTACCTCAAAGTCATGGTCAGTGAAGTGGTATTGGTTTCTACCTCAAAGTCATGGTCAGTGAAGTGGTATTGGTGGTTCTAACCTCAAAGTCATGGTCAGTGAAGTGGTATTGGTGGTTCTACCTCAAAGTCATGGTCAGTGAAGTGGTAGTGATGGTTCTAACCTCAAAGTCATGGTCAGTGAAGTGGTATTGGTGGTTCTAACCTCAAAGTCATGGTCAGTGAAGTGGTATTGGTGGTTCCATCCCACAGACAGGAACGTTCTCCTCTCCAGTAGAACACTATGGAAGAAACACAGAGCGAACAGCAGCTTCCTGTAGGGGGCGCTAGAGCAGCGCTGAGGCTCTGGGGTGGTGGAGAGTTCATACACACGACTCAGATTGGCTTTAACACCCTGGAGAGAGAGAGAGAGAATACAGAGAGAGAGAGAGAGAGAGAGAGAGAGAGAGAGAGAGAGAGAGAGAGAGAGAGAGAGAGAGAGAGAGAGAGAGAGAGAGACAGAGAGAGACAGAGAGAAACAGAGAGAGAGAGAGAGACAGAGAGAGAGAGAGAGAGAGAGACAGAGAGAGAGAGAGAGAGAGAGAGAGAGAGAGAGAGAGAGAGAGAGCTGGTTAACCAGATGTAACTCTTTGAGAGCAAAAAATGAAACCAAATGACCCTTGTGGGTCCATTTGGTTTCATTTTTACACCCTCAAGAGTTAAAATATTCATCATGTGAATTATCCCAACTTAGTCTACACAACTAGAGAATGTAGACATTAATGGTCATCTATCTATCTAATCTATCTATCTATCTATCTATCTATCTATCTATCTATCTATCTATCTATCTATCTATCTATCTATCTATCTATCTATCTATCTATCTATCTATCTATCTATCTATCTACCTACCTACCTGAGGCGGCTGTGTGCTGATCTATCTATCTATCTATCTATCTATCTATCTATCTATCTATCTATCTATCTATCTATCTATCTATCTATCTATCTATCTATCTATCTATCTATCTATCTATCTAGTACCTGAGGAGGCTGTGTGCTGATCTATCTATCTATCTATCTATCTATCTATCTATCTATCTATCTATCTATCTATCTATCTATCTATCTATCTATCTATCTATCTATCTATCTATCTATCTATCTATCTATCTATCTATCTATCTATCTATCTATCTATCTCGTACCTGAGGAGGCTGTGTGCTGATCTTCACAGCAGCCTGTAGGATGGAGATGGGGAACCGTTGGTGAGGATCAGAGCTGATCCACAGTCTGAAGTCTGGATGGACCTTCTGGTCCTCCTGAAGATGTTCCACCAGCTGCTCCAGCTCTGACATCCATGGAACACACAGGTGGAGGTTGGCCAGGAACACCCAGAAACCTGGACCCACGAGACACAGCAAGACTCTGTTAAACACCCAGAGACCTGGACCCACGAGACACAGCAACACTCTGTTAAACACCCAGAGACCTGGACCCACGAGACACAGCAACACTCTGTTAAACACCCAGAGACCTGGACCCACGAGACACAACAACACTCTGTTAAACACCCAGAGACCTGGACCCACAAGACACAACAACACTCTGTTTAAACACCCAGAGACCTGGACCCACGAGACACAACAACACTCTGTTAAACACCTAGAGACCTGGACCCCACGAGACACAACAACACTCTGTTAAACACCTAGAGACCTGGACCCACGAGACACAGCAACACTCTGTTAAACACCCAAGAGCCTGGACCCACGAGACACAGCAACACTCTGTTAAACACCCAGAGACCTGGACCCACGAGACACAGCAACACTCTGTTAAACACCCAGAGACCTGGACCCACGAGACACAACAACACTCTGTTAAAAACCCAGAGACCCACGAGACACAACAACACTCTGTTAAACACCCAGAGACCTGGACCCACGAGACACAACAACACTCTGTTAAACACCCAGAGACCTGGACCCACGAGACACAACAACACTCTGTTAAACACCCAGAGACCTGGACCCACGAGACACAACAACACTCTGTTAAACACCCAGAGACCTGGACCCACGAGACACAACAACACTCTGTTAAACACCCAGAGACCTGGACCCACGAGACACAACAACACTCTGTTAAACACACAGAGACCTGGACCCACGAGACACAACAACACTCTGTTAAAACCCAGAGACCTGGACCCACAAGACACAGCAAGACTCCTGTTTAAACACGAGAAGAGACCTGGACCCACACAGCAAGAAAGGGAGAACAGATGAACAAAACAAAATTTAAAATCCAACATCATTAAACTGTTGGCCTTTAACCAAAGACTGAGTGTATGTGCTCATGTGTTCACATGTGTTGGCGTTTTTCTTCAAAACCAATTCCACAACGATAGCATCAGTCAAAACCCGTTCGAGCCATGGATGAAGTCAGAAATTCTGACTACAATGAAAACAAGATAAAAAAAATGCTCAAACTTCTAAGATGCAAGACAAAATTAGCCAAGCAGTTAAAAAAAAAAAAAAAATGAATGGTGCATTTATATGTCACCTTTATCCAAGGTGCTTTACATAGCTTGTGCATCACATTCACCACATTCACACACACATTCATCCACTGATGGCAGTGGAAACCATGCAAGGTACCTACTAGCACATCAGGAGCAATTAGGGCTTCAGTGTCTTGCTCAAGGACACTTCCACACTAACTCTGTGGGAGCCTGGGATCGAACCGGCAATACACTAAGAAACAAAGTAACTACCAAGATGACTAAAGCGTTTAAAAAAAAAACCCACACACAAACAATTGAACAGCACTTCAAATAAGGAGTTAGCACAGTCATTTTAGTTACGAATGGTTTGGTCAAATAAAACGCATGTTGGCGGATATTGATGTTAGACAATCCCAGGCTTTTACTTATAGCCCAGTACATACTGTATATTCTTTACATTGCAGCAGTATTGATACTTATCGTTAAAGTTACTTCTACTTGTTCTCCACCACAGTCCTAATCCATTGCATCCAAAAGGCTACGCTGCAGCGATCCATAGAGCATCGATTCCATTAGGAAACTGCTTTTGTTTATTAATGGATGGACATATCCTCCAGCAGTTCCATTCAGCCAAACACCGCACCGCTCTCTGTTCACAGCAGGGGCGGATCTAAGCAAGGCATGGGGGGGGCAATAACCTCCTAAATGCCCTGACTGCCCCACCAAACACGATGCCATGCAAAACAACCCAAGATATTTCAAAATTAAAGTGCTTCTATTTAAAATGATGTGAAACACTACTACTGCTACTAATTAACTACAGCTGTGTCACCACTAAACCAACAGCATTTCATCATTGAAAACAGAAAACTCTCTGAGTCAGACCTTTAGCTTTATGCATGCTGTGTGTCTGTTGCAACTTCAACAACAACTGATGTTATTATTGATGCTTTACTTGACTAATAAAAGTCCTGTAACCGAAAATGGTATGGGTGCGCCCATACCATTTTCTCTTGCCCCTCCAACATGTTCTCTTGCCCCCCCCCCCCCCCCCCCCAATTGGGACATGTTACATCCGCCCCTGCTTCACAGTAATCAGCGCTCCATCGATCCAGGAGGGAAGTGGAAGAAGCTTTTATCACCATAGAATTATCACTGTACTCAGACTCCATCAAGTTTTCACTGGCATGGTGAGGTGAACTGTATTACAGCGTCAGGGTGATGATTTGCAACAAGTGTGTGAGTAGCAGAGAGGCTCAGAGCCTCAGGAGTGGATTATCTACCCTGAGCTATAAAGGCAGTGGTCCGGGGACCACCAGTGATCCCTGAGAGGATTCCAGGTGGTCCCCATGCAGGCTAAATAAATGATGGAAATTTGGTTAACCAGATGTAACTCTTTGAGTTAAAATATTCAGAGTTAAAATATTCATCATGTGAATTATCCCAAGTCTACACAACTAGAGAATGTAGAAGATTAATGGTCATTTTGATCTGTATGTTGGACTGTTTGGTTTCCCCAAATCCAGCCTGGAATTGTGGACATAAAAATAATAATAAATCTTTAGTTTGGGGGTATGTGGGGCTAAATTGACAAATAGATAAATAGTGGTCCCTGAGATCAAAAAGGTTTAAAACCACTGCATTAGGGATGATATGCTTTTGGATTAGCTTTCCACACAGGAGACCCGATTACCGTAATTTCTGGACTATAAGCCGCTACTTTTTTCACATGCTTTTGGCCCTGCGGCTTATACAACGGTGCGGCCAGTCTATGGATTTTTACAGGTTCCAGTGGGCTCTGCAGACTAAATGTAAACCAGATGTAACTCTTTGAGAGCGTAAAAATGAAACCAAATGGACCCTAGCGGGTCCATTTGGTTTCATGTTTACGCTCTCAAGAGTTATGATATTCACAATCTAAATTAGCACCACTTAATTAATAAGTCACGAGTCATGTTCATTTTGGTCTAATTTTGATGTTTTGCCTCTTTTGTTTGCGAAAATCCATCCTGGAATTGTGAACAAAACCAAAAGAAATCTTTAGTTTTGGGGTCTGTGTGGTGAAGATGTTGTTAAATTGTGAAAAAGTTGAAAACCACTGCTCTAACATGAAGCTTACAGTCTGGTGCGGCTTATAGTCAGGTGCGGTTTCAAAAGGAAAAATCAGTATTTTGCTCCAAATTTAGCTGGTGCGGCTTATATTCAGATGCGGCTTATAATCCGGAAATTACGGTTCAACACATATACGATATGTCGTGAGGACATATCTTAGGCCAAAATCGTTTCAGGTTTGGCCAGGCTAATGATAACGAAATAAAGGAGTCTTCTCTCTGCAGAATCACAGGCCTTTTGGTAGTCAGGGGTGTTTTACAAGGCCAAACTCTAATTTGGAATGTCAATTTGTGTGTCCTGAAATTGAATTTCCAAATGGAGGGATGGGATGACTGCTGTGTGTGTGTGTGTGTGTGTGTGTGTGTGTGTGTGTGTGTGTGTGTGTGTGTGTGTGTGTGTGTGTGTGTGTGTGTGGGGGGGGGGTGTCCTGATCAGTGTTGGGCAGTAACTAATTTTAGATTACATATTACTGTAATATTATTACTTTTGCTCCAAAAAGTAAAGTAACGAGATTACTCTGCAAAAATGGGTAATAAGTAACGCATTACTTTGCAAGTAACGTCAAGTTACTTTTTATAAATGAGCTTGTTGTTGCATGCAAAAATAGAACAGATGTACAAGCTATTGACAGGTACTGTAACAACAGAGATGTGCAGTAGATTGTAGATCCAGTCCACACACTGCATCCTGCGCAGTTATGTACACTACAAATCGCTTGCTGCTTTATTTTGTAATAAACGGATTATGTTGTACTTCTCTATTTTTTCAAAAGCGGTGTTGAGAACTTGGGAAAGTAATAACGTAATATGTAATATATTACTCTTCAAATCAAGTAATAAGTAAAGTAATTATATTACTTTGTCTAAGGGGTAACGAGTAAAGTAAAGAAGTTACTTTCCTAAGTAATATAGACCAACACTGGTCCTGATATACCCTGATAGATGAAACACACCCAGAAATTATACTATGATTCAATTTAGTCAGCTTCAAGATAAACCTGCCCTTCAAAGAAAGACAAGGAAAGATACCAAACAAAATACACAAAAGGCTCAGGGGTAGAGTCACCGGATGGTAACCACAAGGTTGATGGTTCGATCCCAGGCTCCTGCAGAGTTAGTGTGGAAGTGTCCTTGAGCAAGACACTGAAGCCCTAACTGCTCCTGATGTGCTAGTAGGTACCTTGCATGGTTTCCACTGCCATCAGTGTATGAATGTGTGTGTGAATGTGGTGAATGTGATGCACAATATATGGAAAGCACCTTTGATAAAGGTGCTATATAAATGCACCATTTACCATTGGTGTGCTGTGATGCTGGACAACTTTGGGATGCTGCTTGTAGCAGCCATAAAGACAGAGAGAAAAAATATGTACCGTAATTTCCGGACTATAAGCCGCTACTTTTTTCACATGCTTTTGACCCTGCGGCTTATACAACGGTCCGGCCAGTCTATGGATTTTTACAGGTAACACAGGGGTTTTCAACAGGTGGTCCCACATAGGGTTCCAGGTGGTCTCCAGACTAAATGATGGAAAGCTGGTTAACCAGATGTAACTCTTAGAGAGCGTGAGGAGAATTTTCCAGAGGGCGCCGGCAGAGCGGGCGGGTCGTGCAGGAGGAGGAACCGGAGAAAGTGAGGACTCTTTGTAGACGTGTTTGGTAGCTAGAAATGCCCGTCTTTATTTTGTAAAACACGAAGCAAAATCGGCACAAAGACAGCACGGAAATCACGTGCGTGGCTGGATACAATGAACACAAAGCCAATTGGTGATACAGAGTAAAGAGCTCCCTTCAGGTCCGTGTGCTATTGTTTTATACAGTAAAAACACAACAAAGTCCCTCCTCCCCAAGGCGGAACAGGGTGACAAGTTCCTGTTTCAACAACCAATCACCAGCTGTTTATGGCAAAGGGAGGCGGTCTTCCCTACAGACAGGACCTCCTTTCTGTGAAGTTAAAACTACACTGTACTTTTTTTAATGTTACTTTAAAGTACACTTATGCATAAACGGAAAATCAAATACTGTTCATTGATGATACAAATTAAACAAAAGAAACAATAAACCTAACCTAAAATGAATAAATGAGCCATGTTCAGATACTATTAAAGATGAATTCAAAACACTTTGTTAATACCAAATTAATACCTTTGTAAATAAATATTCTTCCTTAATGTAAACATACTCTGTAAATTAAGTCACTAGCTTAACCAGTTCAAATATTATTCCTTTTGCCTCGCGGTGACCTAAGTCACCTTTTGTAGGAATTGATATTACTTTGAAATGGTTACTAAGTGAGTTAGTTAGTTTAATCTGATTTTCCCAATAAAGTAATATCGCTCGCTTAACTAATTCAAAATGACTATCCTATTACTTTGATCGGTAGCAGATTACATAGGATATATATATACAGGGTTCGACAATATAATTGGCCCGCTGGCCCCCGATGGTTTCAAAACCCCTTCGGACCACCAAATGTCGCACCTCACTGGCCCGATGGGCCAGTATAGAAAAATACCTCTTAAAAATAAATTAATAATAAATACAATTTTATTTCACAATATATATAGAGAGATTTTTTTTCAACTTCATTTATATTTCGTTTATTAGCACAAAAAACAACCGCATTTACGTTATGTGATCTCAAACCCAAGTCGTCTGTTGTGTGCGCACCACCGTCTGCATGGAACAGCGGCTACGCAGAGCTATACAGCTGACTTGGCTGGCTCTCGTGTAAGCCCGCTCCCCGTTCACTCGCAGCGCACTACTGTAGAGAAGAGATGCAGCTAGGCCTACTTGTTGTTTTGTTCCCGTTCTAAAATGTTCTTAAAACCCCCGCCCCCATCTCACAACCGGGCATAGACCGGCATAGCTCACAAAACACTTATTAATACTATCATTACTATAGCGTATGGTGTTTGCAGACCTCCTCATTTCTGCCTGACGCGCAATATGCCCTCAGCTCAGCATCTCGCACGTCACAATGCGACAGCAGTCCTCCACCTCAAAATATGTTTAATTCTGCCATACACAGCCTATGTGCAACAATTGTTCAGACTGCATATTCTCTCACACGTTGTCCTGTATCTAGGCCTACGTGTTTGCACTGCGCATTGTATGAGCACGCACTTACCACTGAATCCAAGCGTCTGTCAACAGCGCATTGACCACGCGCTCCGATCGAAAGTTTTGATATTGCAAATGTCCCATTCTCACTCTGTTTTCAAGCGATTGCTTTAATTCCGACTTGTCAATACAGTTTATATTTAATATATTTTATATTCCATTGGGTATAGGTATACGTTTTTATATGACTTCAAACTATTTGAAGAGAGATAGCCTATATGTCGTCCTTTGTATCTGCGCAGCTTAGAGACACACGTGCGCTGCGCGTAGGCTATAATTGCTAGGGGCTTTCCAGCAATGCATTGGATTGATTTGAAAAACTGATCACCATGTATTCTATAAGGCAAAACCAAAACCTCAATCGAACGAATATACTGTACATGATTGAGGCTATATATTACAATGTTTTAAAATATATGAAACCAAATGTACCCTTACGGGTCCATTTGGTTTCATGTTTACACTCTCAAGAGTTAAAATATTCATCTAAATTAACCCTACACAATTGGAGAATGTAGAAGATGAATTGTCACTGATTTACTGTTTGCCTGTTTTGTTTGCAAAAATCCAGCCTGGAATTGTGGACAAAAACAAAAGAAATCTTTAGTTTTGGGATCTGTGGGGCTAAAATGTCACCAAATGGTGGTCCTTGGCTCAAATGCTGGATTAATAGTGGGCCCTGTTATCAAAAAGGTTGGAAACCACTGCTTGTAATGTATCACAGTTATTTGTTTATTAGCTGCAGTAGAAAAGTACAGTTTATAATATGGTGCATGTATGCCAGCATAAGCCCATTGTTAGCCTTTACTAGCCCTGGATCACTATCTAATGCTATCTATTTTATAGATATTTATTTGATATACTGTATATTTGTCTTGAACAGTGAAAAAATACAAGTATTGCTTTTTTGTCCAAGAAGGGGCAGAGAGAATTAATGCTTCATGTATATTAAAATGTTACTGTATGTTCAATCAAATACATTTAAGGCTGTAGAAATGTATAACTACTTGTTATGATTATTTATATATTATGTTGGATACTGGAATTCTTTCACCCCTTGCTTTAATTATTTTAAGCATTATGCATTGTAGGGTCAGCTTGCTGAGTTTTGACCCCCGCCGGTTTTGACCCCCGTGAAAGAGTGTTGTTATTACTTGAATGATCAGCATTAATAAGTGCTATTGAATCGAAAGTGGTCTTTTTTTTGCAAACTATGGGGATCGATTACCTGGGCCAGTGGTTACAGTTGTGGGGCCAGTGATCCTTAAAAGCCACTGGCCCGAAGGGCCAGTGGCAAATTTCCCTTATTGTCTATCCCTGATATACATGCCACCTTTTTTAGGACGCCATGATATTAAATTAGTTAAAATAGCGAACCTTTAGCCAAAATAGTTTTTAAATTAATAGCTGGCTTGATATATTCTAAATTCTATAGTATGTATTTTTAGCACTTTAAGTGAGATAACAGTTTGAATAGCACAGCTTGTGAGCCGGCTTCAAAGCTTTCAGGTGTTAAAACCCTATTGTTTTCTGAGTCTCATTGTTCTTGGTGACCCTCTGTCACCGGCTGCTCCAGACAGTATGTCTCTGATGTGGGGGTTGTCACCCCAAAACCAAACCTGTTTGAGTTTTTATGACTTCACCTGAAAATGCTTAAGCATAACTAAATTAGCTAGTAATTATGAATTATGAATCATAATATACATCACATGATAATGAAACCAAATGGACCCTTGCGGGTCCATTTGGTTTCATTTTCACACTCTCAAGAGTTATGATATTCACCATTTAAATTAGCTCCACTTCATTTTGATCTCATTTTGATGTTTTGCCTCTTTTGTTTGCAAAAAATCCATCCTGAAATTGTGAACAAAACCAAAAGAAATCTTTAGTTTTGGGGTTTGTGGGGTGAAGATGTTGAATAAATAGTGGGCATAGTATCAATAATGTTGAAAACCACTGCTCGAACATGAAAAGCGTATTGCCTGGTGCGGCTTATAGTCGCACCAGCCGGCTTATATACAGTACTAGGAAAAATCAGTATTTTGCACCAAATTCAGCTGGTGCGGCTTATATTCAGGTGCGGCTTATAGTCCGGAAATTACGGTACATGCGTCAGTTTGTATCTCACAATACCCATCCGTCGTACGGATGACGCATTTCCCAAACGGAGGGAAGAGAGAGAACAGAGCGGTGATCGGACACGAATGACTCAAAGGGCAGACAATGTCAATCGACTTTCGGACCAAACAAACAAAGAGTTTGATTTAAGGGTGACACCCCCCCCCCCCCCCCCCCCCCCACACGCAGAGAGAGAGAGAGAGAGAGAGAGAGAGAGAGAGAGAGAGAGAGAGAGAGAGAGAGAGAGAGAGAGAGAGAGAGAGAGAGAGAGAGAGAGAGAGAGAGAGAGAGAGAGAGAGAGAGAGAGAGAGAGAGAGAGAGAGAGAGAGAGAGGAGACAGAGAGAGAGAGAGAGAGAGAGAGAGAGAGAGAGAGAGAGAGAGAGAGAGAGAGAGAGAGAGAGAGAGACAGAGAGAGAGAGACAGAGAGAGAGAGAGAGAGAGAGAGAGAGAGAGAGAGACAGAGAGAGAGAGAGAGAGAGAGAGAGAGAGAGAGAGAGAGAGAGAGAGAGAGAGAGAGAGAGAGAGAGAGAGAGAGAGAGAGAGAGAGAGAGAGAGAGAGAGAGAGAGAGAGAGAGAGAGAGAGAGAGAGAGAGAGAGGAGAGAGAGAGAGAGAGAGAGAGAGAGAGAGGAGAGAGAGAGAGAGAGAGAGAGAGAGAGAGAGAGAGAGAGAGAGAGAGAGAGAGAGAGAGAGCGGAGAGAGAGAGAGGAGGAGAGAGAGAGAGAGAGAGAGAGAGAGAGAGGAGAGAGAGAGAGAGAGAGAGAGCGAGAGAGAGAGAGCGAGAGAGAGAGAGAGAGAGAGAGAGAGAGAGAGAGAGAGAGAGAGAGAGAGAGAGAGAGAGAGACAGAGAGAGAGAGAGAGAGAGAGAGAGACAGAGAGAGAGAGAGAGGCGTGTCTGTTAAAGTCACAAACAACAGAACAGAGTCGTGTTTCCGTCGCAATCACCACCGCTGCAAATCACCATGCAGATGAGTGATTGGACGAGAGGCATGGAGATCTGTGTGCTGAGAGACGTTCAAATCAATCACATCTCTGAGCCGGGCTCAGGGGCGGATCTAAGACATGGGCATGGGGGGGCAATGCCCTCCCCTAAATGTCCAGTCTGCCCCACCAAACATGATGGCATGCAAAACAACCCAGCATATTTCAAATTAAAGTGCTTATATAATTAAAATGATTTGAAACACTACTACTGCTACTAACTAACTACAGCTGTGTCACCACTAAATCAACAGCATTTCATCATTGAAAACAGAAAACTCTCTGAGTCAGACCTTTAGCTTTATGCAAGCTGCGTGTCTGTTGCAACTTCAACAACAACTGATGTTATTATTGATGCTTTACTTGACTAATAAAAGTCCTGGAACTGAAAATGGTATGGGTGCTGCTTCCGCATCCATGCCATTTTCTCCTGCCCCCTCCCCCCGAATTGGGAAATGGTACATCCGCCCCTGAGTCCAAAATCAATCACAGCTCTGAGCGGGGGCTGCGTGTGGAAAGCGTACGGCCGCGTGTGGCTGCGTACGGTGCAACACAAGGACAAGTGGCACTTCAGGCATGCTGTCATTTACCAAACCACAGGCCGGCAGGGACATGGGCCTGTTGTAATGTGAAATCTGTTGTCAATCACTGGGAAAAATATGGCATTGGTACAGCGAAAAATATTCAAATGCAAACGCTTGTAGCTCAGACGACATGCTTTACTCTGACCAGAGCTGGACCATTCAAAAGCACAACCTAGGATGCAATACACCTGTTTTTTTCCCTGACCGGGAATCGAACCTGCGTGCCAGTTCAACAGTTTCTAAGCTCACAACAGCACAGGACAAAGCAACACATTGTGAGCTTGTAGATCTGCACCAGATACAGCCTAATGGGCCCGTGAGGGTCCATTTGGTTTGGTTTCATTTTAAGGGTCCATTTGATAACCAACTGTCCATAATTTAGCCCACCTGGAATCCTCTCAGGCAGGGGCGGATTGGCCATCTGGAGTACAGGGAGTTTTCCCGGTGGCCTGCGCCACCTAGTGGCCTGGACAGTTTTTTTTTTTTCTTTTTTTTTTGAAAAGTCCAAGGCAGGCCAGGGCGCCAGGCCCAGGCCAGGCAAACTAGTGTTTCTATCCTTCAAAAAAAGAAAAGGTGGTAATCTTCTACATTCTCTAGTTGTGTAGACTAAGTTGGGCTAATTCACATGATGAATATTTTAACTCTTGAGGGTGTAAAAATGAAACCAAATGGACCCACAAGGGTCATTTGGTTTCATTTTTATGCTCTCAAAGAGTTGCATCTGGTTAACCAGCTGCCCCCCCCCCCCCCCCCCCCCCCCCCCAGGGTGGCCTGGCAAAGGCAAAATTGTCCCGGTGGGAAAATATGTGCCAATCCGCCCCTACTCTCAGGGACCACTGGTGGTCCCCGGACCACCTGTTGAAACCCCTGGCCTACAGTATGTATATATATATGGGTGAAGCACTGCTGTGTTCTTATGGCAGTTTCATTGAGCGGTGATGAGTCATTAATCACTTCATTAATCAGCGTTTCTTTCACATGGAGGATGACTAAGTGTTGTGCTGGAGGCCTCGATGGTTGCTAGGAGACCACACAGCGGCAAAGGACTCTATCAGTGTGTCTTTTGGAAAAAACAATTTGAAGTAAAATCAGGGGTTGACACTAAGGTCTCCGAGGCACTTGTCCGTCAAGTCAGGTTCTACATATATATATATATATTTACTTCCTACTCGGGTGGTTAAAACCAGGGGTTTTCAACAGGTGGTCCGGGGACCACCAGTGGTCCCTGAGAGGGTTCCAGGTGGTCCCCAGCTAAGTTGGTTAACCAGATGTAACTCTTGAGAACGTAAAAATGAAACCAAATGGACCCTTGCGGGTCCATTTGGTTTCATTTTTACGCTCTCAAGAGTTAAAAATCATCATCTTAATTAGCCCATAGTGGTCACAGACCCAGTGGTCCCTGACCCCAGCAAAATGATAGTTTGGAACCAAATGAACCTGGGAGAGAGATAGGTAGAGATAGCTAGAAAGCAGGGAAAGACACAGAGGCAGAGTGCAATGACTGCCTTCAAGACAAATTTATCTTGTGTTGTGTTATAGTGCAGTGTCAAGCCCTGAAAATAAATAAATAAATAAAAAACCTGACCACCTTCCCATGTATTAGCAGAGCAGTTAGAGTCACCAGAAAAAAAACAGGATAGGCATTTTCGTTGAATCTAACATGGTGAAAATGGAGGTTGATGTTTCTATAGACAGCAGAAGGAGTTTCAGCAGCTAAAACTAATGTCAAATGTTGATATACTGAATGAAGCAACGCAAAAATGATGATGCCGTCTCACTGGATTAAACAACAACAACAGCCATTCTAGTTTCTTTATTTGTTAGTGTGCTTGGTATCCACCAGTGTTGGGTATCGTTACTTTATAAAGTAATTGCGTTAGTTTATTGGACTACTGCCCATAAAACTAATCTCGTTAAGTTACAAATTACTTTCTATAAAAACTAACGATAATGGATTATTTTCCGTTTTATTATTTTCCGTTACTCAACACAATTAAACTCCCCCTTTCCTTTTGTTTTTAATGTATGTGAAAAGCCACAGTTTAATACAGTAGGCCTACAATTGAATTCTCATGAAATCCTTAGGATTTCGCGGCTGAGTAACACTCCACGTTGGGCACATGAAAGCCACAAACCACCACCATCACCAACACCACCACCGACGACGACAAGTTACAACAACTGTTCGCTGATATGTCATACACATTAAAACTAGTTTGCTCCAAAGTATGTCAGATGCAGCACATACAGACAATATAATGCCGTGCGCGGTACTCTCCAACCAGGCAGAAAGCATGATTCCCTCTCCACGCCGCGCAACACAACGCACGTGAGGGAGAAAAACAAACAACAAACAACAACAACAAACCAGATATGAACAGACAGTATAAGGCACAGCGGCCAAACAATGAATTAAACATTACTCACCCAATAACGCAGCCAGGGAAATCTACCATGATTGTGTAAATCCAAAAGTGTGTATCCTGACTTTACGTTAAGCCCAAAACGCATGCTTCTAGCATGCCACTAGCAGCGGCGTGTCAATAACAATAACCAGGCTAGAAACTAACTTCCTCTTTCTTCCCTTTCAAAATAAAAGATTGATAATAGAGTAACTAGACAGTAGACACTATAGACAGTACTTTTATTTCTTAGGTGTCTAGGGCAGATCTTAGGTGTCTCAACCCATGGGTAGAACAGGGTCTTTACCTTTCTCTGCTCCCTCTAGAACCATGGCCCGGGCCCAGGGTTCCTGTCCCTGTAGAACAGGGTCCTTACCTTTCTCTGCTCCCTCCAGAACCATGGCCCTAGCACAGGGTTCCTGGGAGGGTCCTTACCTTTCTCTGCTCCCTCCAGAACCATGGCCCGGGCACAGGGTTCCTGTCCCTGTAGAACAGGGTCCTTACCTTTCTCTGCTGCCTCCAGAACCATGGCCCTGGCGCTGGGTTCCTGTCCCTGTAGAACAGGGTTCCTCCCTTTCTCTGCTCCCTCCAGAACCATGGCCCTGGCGCTGGGTTCCTGTCCCTGTAGAACAGGGTTCCTACCTTTCTCTGCTCCCTCCAGAACCATGGCCCGGGCACAGGGTTCCTGTCCCTGTAGAACAGGGTCCCTACCTTTCTCTGCTCCCTCCAGAACCATGGCCCGAGCCCAGGGTTCCAGTCCCTGTAGAACAGGTCCCTACCTTTCTCTGCTCCCTCCAGAACCATGGCCCGGGCCCAGGGTTCCTGGGTAGAACAGGGTTCCTTACCTTTCTCTGCTCCCTCCAGAACCATGGCCCGGGCCCAGGGTTCCTGTCCCTGTAGAACAGGGTCCCTACCTTTCTCTGCTCCCTCCAGAACCATGGCTCTAGCACAGGGTTCCTGGGAGGGTCCCTACCTTTCTCTGCTCCCTCCAGAACCATGGCCCGGGCACAGGGTTCCTGTCCCTGTAGAACAGGGTCCCTACCTTTCTCTGCTCCCTCCAGAACCATGGCCCTAGCACAGGGTTCCTGGGTAGAACAGGTCCCTACCTTTCTCTGCTCCCTCCAGAACCATGGCCCTGGGCCAGGGTTCCAGTCCCTGTAGAACAGGTCCCTACCTTTCTCTGCTCCCTCCAGAACCATGGCTCTAGCACAGGCTTCCTGGGTAGAACAGGTCCCTACCTTTCTCTGCTCCCTCCAGAACCATGGCCCGGGCCCAGGGTTCCTGGGTAGAACAGGGTCCTTACCTTTCTCTGCTCCCTCCAGAACCATGGCCCTAGCACAGGGTTCCTGGGTAGAACAGGGTCCTTACCTTTCTCTGCTCCCTCCAGAACCATGGCCCTAGCACAGGCTTCCTGCCCCTGACCCATGGGTAGAACCAGGAGACGCTGGCTGGCTCCACAGGTCTCTGCTAGCTCTGTCAGGATGGTGGCTGGGTCTGCCCCACCGCTGGACAGGATGAACACCAGGGGGCGCCTGCTGCTGGATGCCTCCAGTACCTAGAGCAGGGGTGTCAAACCCAAATACAGAGTGGGCCAAAATAGAAAAATTGGTACAAGTCGAGGGCCGGAGATACCGGTCTGTGTTTCAACACCGGTTTACCATGACGTCTCTGTCAAACAGCAAAAAAATAATTTTCCATCAAAAATCAATGTCTCTTAATGTCAAGATAATTGTAAAGATGAAACTGCCTGCATTTAAAAAAAAAAAAAAAAACTGTTTTAATGTTTGAATGAAAAATAGCAGGTGTTCACGTCTCATAGCGCGCCACTCTGTGGCGCGCTATGAGACGTGAACACCTGCTATTTTTCAGGGAAAATCTTTTTTTCTTCTATGATCCTCACCAAATGCTGCTTTCATAGTTAATTGAGAAAGTAAATGAGACTGAGTTGAGGAAGTAAAACAATTAGTTGCATTCATTTCTTATCATGGTGTGTGTAATATACCAGAGGGCCAGTTCTAATACTAATTCAATATCATCCTGCGGGCCGAAGATAATTCATTCACGGGCCTGATTTGGCCCCCGGGCCTTGAGTTTGACATATGTGCTGTAGAGATAGATGGACCGCTGGACAGTATGAACACCAGGGGGCGACGGTGGCTGGATGCCTCCAGTACCTAGAGATAGATCAGGGGTGGGCAATTATTTTCCCCCAAGGGGCTAAATGAGATACATAAAATATTGTGGAGGGCCAAGACTAAAGGCTGAACTAAAGTCTGCGTAAAATTGATTAAATTTCAAGATAAAAGTAACAGTAAGACCAACCATTTTGACACCAGGGCCCACTATTTATTCAGTATTTGAGCCTCGGACCACCATTTGATGACATTTTAGCCCCACAGATCCCAAAACTTTCTTCAAGATTTCTTTTGTTTTTGTCCACAATTCCAGGCTGGATTTGGGAAACAAAAACAGGACTAGAATATTCGCAATTTAAAAATTGCAAAGTGTGGTTGCCGTTGTCGCTTGCGTCGGCCCCCCCGCAGCTTCCGGTAGCCAATTACGATGTGAACTTTTACGTCACGTGGAAGTCATTTGGAGGGCGTTTATTCCCCCCAAATGGCGTTTTTTTTTGCAACAAATGGTTACATTTTGTGCGTTTGTGGCGCCCCCTATGGTTGAAAATGGAATTGCGTTTGGCCCTCTGTTGAAGGGCTCAACCAAGACCTGTGATTCACATTTTGGGTGGATTGGACATTTTTGCAAAAAAAAAAAATAGTTACATTTTGTGCATTTGTGGCGCCCCCTATGGTTGAAAATGGAATTGCTCTCGGCTGTCAGTTGAAGCCGTCACCCTAGACCTGTGATTCAATTTCGGGCTGGATTGGACATTCGGTGCATGAATTGTGGCCTTTTCTTTAAAATAGGCCCCTCCCACTAACTTCGGAAGGCTATTGCGGCCTAACGATACATGATATCAAAATTCTGCCAACGCTGTTTTAATCGGATAGCTCCAGAGTTCACGTGTACCGATTTTCGTGAGATTTGGACAAAATATGCAGGAATGGGGGCAAAAAGTGGGTTTGGGAGAAAAATCAAAATGGCGGAAAATCTATCCTGGCGCAAATGGGCGTGGCCTAGATGGGGAGATGCGTCATGATTCAAGGAATCCATGGAAAAAAGAATTTTGATTCTACGACCTACGGTTCAAGAGTTATAGGCCAAAATGTAAAGTGGCCTGTTATAGCGCCACCATCTGGCCGAACGATAACATCATAAGGCAATTAATTTTTAAAATTATTATGAAGCTCCTCCCCAAGTGTTGTAAGTATAGCCCTTACGGTCTCCGAGGGAAAAATACTTGAACTTCACTTTTTGCACTTTTCCATTCATTTCAATGGGGCAAAATAATGCACTAATTAATTCATATTAATTAAACTATGTAATATTTCTCTTAGCACAATGCAAGCACACGATTCTGATTTTTTCCGCTCGATATGATGTATGGCACAAGTGCGTGCTACTAGAACTGTGCGAGGAGTAGCGGGACGAAAAAAGCCGGAATAATAATAATAATATTTAAACTAGAATATTCGCAATTTAAAAATTGCAAAGTGTGGTTGCCGTTGTCGCTTGCGTCGACCTCCCCGCAGCTTCCGGTAGCCAATTACGATGTGAACTTGTTACGTCATCCCCGGGATCACGTGGAAGTAATTTGGAGGGCATTTATTCCCCCCAAATGGCGTTTTTTTTGCAACAAACTTACATTTTGTGCATTTGTGGCGCCCCCTATGGACGAAAATGGAATTGCTTTTGGCCCCCTGTTGAAGGGCTCACCCAAGACCTGTGATTCAAATTTGGTGTGGATTGGACATTTTTTGCAACAAATAGTTACATTTCGTACATTTGTGGCGCCCCCTATGGTTGAAAATGGAATTGCTCTTGGCTGTCAGTTGAAGCCGTCACCCTAGAGCTGTGATTCAATTTTGGGGTGGATTGGACATTCGGTGTATGAATTGTGGCCTTTTCTATAAAATAGGCCCCTCCCACTAACTTCGGAAGGCTATTGCGGCCTAACGATACGTGATATCAAAATTCTGCCAACGCTGTTTTGATCGGATAGCTCCAGAGATCATGTGTACCGATTTTCGTGAGATTTGGACAAAATATGCAGGAATGGGGGCAAAAAGTGTGTTTTGGAGAAAAATCAAAATGGCGGAAAATCTATCCTGACGCAAATGGGCGTGGCCTATATGGGGAGATGCGTCATGATCCAAGGAATCTATGGAAAAAAGAATTTTGATTCTACGACCTACGGTTCAAGAGTTATAGGCCAAAATGTACAGTGACCAGTTATAGCGCCACCATCTGGCCGAACGATAACGTAATTATATATGTCATAATGCAATTAATTTTTAAAATTATTGCAAACGGCCTCCCTGATTTGTGTAAGCATAGCCCTTACGGTCTCCGAGGGAAAAATACTTGAACTTCACTTTTTGCACTTTTCCATTCATTTCAATGGGCCAAAATAATGCACTAATTAATTCATATTAATTAAACTATGTAATATTTCTCTTAGCACAATGCAAGCACACGATTCTGATTTTTTCCGCTCGATATGATGTATGGCACATGTGTGTGCTACTAAAACTGTGCGAGGAGTAGCGACGCGAAAAACGTGTTATGCGGAACAATAAAAATAATAATAATAATAATAATTAAACTACTTGTAATATAAGAGTCTGGTTGCCCTTCGGGCAACCACACTAACTACTTGTAATACAAGAGTCTGGTTGCCCTTCGGGCAACCACACTAATAACAAAAATGACCATTCTCTTACATTCTCTGATTGAACGTGTAGACTTTGGGCTAATTCCGATGATGAATATTTTAACTCTTGAGAGTGTAAAAATGAAACCAAATGGACCCGCAAGGGTCCATTTGGTTTCATTTTCACGCTCTCAAAGAGTTACATCTGGTTAACCAACTTTCCATATTTAACTTGGAACTCTCTCAAGGACCTTGAGAGTGTAAAAATGAAACCAAATGGACCCTTGCGGGTCCATTTGGTTTCATTTTTTCACTCTCAAGAGTTAAAATATTCATCATCATTCATCATATTCATGTAACTTAGCCCAAGTCTACACAACTAGAGAATGTAGACGAATGGTTTTTGATGTTTATTTGACCGTTTTGCCTGGAATTGTGGACAAAAACCAAGGAAATCTGTAGTTTTGGGTGTGAGAGGTGAAACTGTCATCAACTGGTGGTCCGTGACTCATATGCTGAATAAATAGTGGTCCCTGGAGTCAAAAGGTTGAAAACCCCTGGGTTAACCTGATCCCACGATTTAATTGTAACCCATTTATCACCTCTTGGCAGTCATAAGGACATTTTCGGGGGAACATCAAACATGGCTGTGTGTGTTCTGTTCGGAGGCTCTATACTCACAGCCTGCATGTGCAGTGCCGGCGGCTGGCTATAGGAGGGGTGCAGGTTGTTGGAGATGAAGGAGGAGACACAGGAGGACACTCTGTCTGGACGCAGTGAACGGACAACCAACATCCTCTGGAGAGAATCACAACGATCCTCCCACTCACCTGGGGAGAAAGGGTATAAAGGTAAGCAGTAGTTCTCAAACTTTTGCCAAGGACTTGAAAGAAAAAAAAAAAATATCTGAATGAATGAATGAATGAATGAATGAATGAATGAATGAATGAATGAATGAATGAATGAATGAATGAATGAATGTTTTTTTTATTGACAGAGATGAGAGTTACAGTACAAGTCAAGTCCACACTGCTACAAAACTGATAACAGCTTGGAGAAATACAGTACAATTCCAGTACGACTACATCAAATCTGACAGAGCTGATTGGACACACTAGTTAAGCATACACTTGTTTACAATAGTGTCCAACTTGTTCATTTCATTAAGGCTTTCAAATACATACAAAACAACTACTTCAGTGAAGTCAGAAGCAGCAAATCATGGAGGTAAAATCATAGTGGAGGTAAAAAGGGAAAAGAGAAATGTACAATGAGGAGAGGCGGGGTGGGTGGGGGGATTTTTTTATATACATTTTTGTTTTACAGAGGCCAGTTTCGAATTCGAAATTCAAATTCGAATTTCGAAATCCTCAGAAGAAAAAGTGAAACCACTAGTTTTACATGGTATGTATCAGTACTAACCAGGCAGACGGCTGCTCTCCGGCTCTGCGCTGCAGTACCACTGTCTCCAGGCCTCAGGCTGCGTCTCCAACGATGCCATCAGCCCTCTGAAGTTAGCCATCTTGTCCAGCTCTGTCACATGGTCCCAGCAGCTGTCTGGCAGCCAGCCGGGACACGGGTTGTCCATCTGTCCTGCCCTGTCCAACACCTGGACAGAAGACATGGACAGATGAGGTGAAGACTCAACCCTGCTTTAGCTCTGGAAGTCTGTGGTAGAGAATCTGTTTGGTTCCATTTGTACGATCTCAGAGTTACAGAGCATTCAGAGACATTCAGAAACACATAATGTATCTTAAGCTTAATTGGTCGCCAACAGAGTTGTTTAATTAAAGCTGGACATGTTAACTAAACAACAGAGGACATGTTTTGGTGTTTTATTCAACTCCAACTAACACAGCAGAGCAGCTTCTCCTTCAGAGAACCGCTGTGTTGTGACAGTAGCCTAAGTTAACATCGATTCTCTCAGAGCACATGCACACAGCTGCGTTGTGAGCTGTATGGCAACATTTTGCATTGGCTCCCGCTGGCGCCGTGGGCTAAAAAAATATCATAATAAAAAGCTATAGGCCTAATATATATTTTTTGCCCGTGGGAGGGGGGGGGGCATTCGACTGGCAGTCGACTAACGGCACATTGTTTCATATTAAATTTCGACTATAGAAATCCTTAGTCGGGGACAGGCCTAGGGTCCACTCACCAGTCCTCCTCTCAGGAAGAAGTTGTACTCGTCCATGTTGATTCGTCCAGACGCCTGTAGGATCTTCACACACATGTGGAAACTGAAGAGAAGAGTGTGGTCTTTCAGGAGACCCCAACACACACGCCTATACACACACACACACACACGCACGCACGCGCACGCACACACACACACACACCCCCCCACACACACACACACACACACACACACACACACACACACACACACACACACACACACACACAGTTAAAATTATTGTTAAACGTATATTCTTGACTTATTCATGCCTGTTTTACTATTATCCGTGCCTGCCATGAGCCTGACAAATGCTTTTTTTTATGATTTGTTGACAACAACAAAGTTCTGGACCGTCTGCAGGACGAAGCAAGTGTCTGTCTGCAGGGAAACAACTGCAGCATCAAAGTAGAAGCAACGAGGAGGAAAAGGCAAAAGAAATATAGATGTATATCCATTTACACTTTTACATGTAGCGAAAAAGTTGCTTCTATTACTTTTAAGTGCTGTAATCTACTTAAGTACAATTCTGTAGGTATCCACTCTATCCAAGGAGTGACAGTATTGAGGAAATACTTTACAATACTTGCAATTTCAATGTAAGTATTTTAATGTGCAATATATTTTGATTTTATACCCATTTGAAAACCACCAATATTATTATTGTCAAGCTGCAACTAGCTCAGCTATTTTCTAAAATACATTTTTTTATACATTTTTAAATGGAACATTTTACAAACATTTTCTTTTTCACTTTTTAAAGTTTAAAGTTAAGTTTGAATTCCTTCGCACCGTTGCTCAAGTACACATCCATCCAGGGATGTTTTCTCTGCAAGGATTTCTTCCTACATTTCTGCAGAACTGAGTGAGGAGTCGAGGATGGAGCACAATGTTCTCCCGAAACTGTCTATAGAAGGACGTACGCCCCTCACATGTCCTCTAGCGTCTTCTAAAGGAACTCTTGTGTAATAATTCCTCCTCCTTGTCGTGTTGTGTGTCCATGCTGCTGCCATGACACATCTTTTATATAAAATACAATATCCCTGACCTTGTTCATGTGGGTTTAAATCAGGGGCGGATGTAACATTTCCCAATTGGATGGGGGGGCCCGTGGCGCGAAGCGCCACGGGCGATGAAGCCGCACCCATACCATTTTTGGTTAGAGGACTTTTATTAGTCAAGTAAAGCATCAATAATAACATCAGTTGTTGTTGAAGTTGCAACAGACACGCAGCATGCATAAAGCTAAAGGTCTGACTCAGAGAGTTTTCTGTTTTCAATGATGAAATGCTGTTGGTTTAGTGGTGACACAGCTGTAGTTAGTTAGTAGCAGTAGTAGTGGTTCACATCATTTTAAAAATATAAGAGCTTTAATTTGAAATATCTTGGGTTGTTCTGCATGGCATTGTGTTTGGTGGGGCAGTCAGGGCATTTAGGGGGGCATTGCCCCCCCTACCATGCCCATGCCTAGATCCGCCCCTGTTTTACATGCAGTACATGGATTCTCCAAGGCTGGTGATAGGTACAGCCAGGGCCCCTCCTTAAGAAAAGATTGTTACGGCTCTAGCAGTGAATCTCAACTCCTCTAGTCTCAAGGACTGTAAGGTGGGAAACTTGTATTTTCAAAAGGATGATGAAAAAATGTTCCTTCGACTATCTATGGCAGGGGTTTTCAAAAGGTGGTCTGTGGACCAAAAAAATGAAACCAAATGGACCCTTGCGGGTCCATTTGGTTTCATTTTTACGCTCTCAAGAGTTATGATATTCACCATCTAAATCAGCACCAATTAATTAATAAGTCATGGTCATTTTGATCTCTATGTTTTGCCTGTTTTGTTTGCGAAAATCCATCCTGGAATTGTGGACAAAACCAAAAGAAATGTTTAGTTTTGGGTTCTGTCTGCGGGGTGAAAATGTTGTCAAATGGTGGTCTGTAGCTCGAATGCTGAATAAATAGTGGGCCCTGGGATCAGAAAGGTTGAAAGCCACTGCTCTAACATGAAGCTTGTTGTCTGGTGCGGCTTATATTCAGGTGCAGCTTCTACACAGAAAAAAAAAAAATCAGTATTTTTCCTTAAATTTAGTTGGTGCGGCTTATAGTCAGGTGTGGCTTATAGTCCAGAAATGACGGTAGTTTCCTCACGTGTAAACTGAGAAGGTATGGTGGTGGTTGAGTTGTTTCATTATAATTACGTGTAAACTGAGAAGGTATGGTGGTGGTTGAGTTGTTTCATTATAATTACGTGTAAACTGAGAAGGTATGGTGATGGTTGAGTTGTTTAATTATAATTATGTGTAAACTGAGAAGGTATGGTGGTGGTTGAGTTGTTTCATTATAATTACGTGTAAACAGAGAAGGTATGGTGGTGGTTGAGTTGTTTCATTATAATTACGTGTAAACAGAGAAGGTGTGGTGGTGGTTGAGTTGTTTCATTATAATTACGTGTAAACAGAGAAGGTATGATGGTGGTTGAGTTGTTTCATTATAATTACGTGTAAACAGAGAAGGTGTGGTGGTGGTTGAGTTGTTTCATTATAATTACGTGTAAACAGAGAAGGTGTGGTGGTGGTTGAGTTGTTTCATTATAATTACGTGTAAACAGAGAAGGTGTGGTGGTGGTTGAGTTGTTTCATTATAATTACGTGTAAACAGAGAAGGTGTGGTGGTGGTTGAGTTGTTTCATTATAATTACGTGTAAACAGAGAAGGTATGATGGTGGTTGAGTTGTTTCATTATAATTACGTGTAAACAGAGAAGGTGTGGTGGTGGTTGAGGGACACCAGCCTGTCCTCCAGCTTGTGGTGTCTTGGACACTGTTTGACGCTGAGGGAGAACAGCTGTGAGTAAGACTCCAGGGAATACTGGTACATGGAGCTGACCGCGCCCAGGTCCATCAGAACCAGGAACAAGATGGCTGCCCTCCGCGCGCACGGACGGTACGCCTGGAAAAACACACAGGAAAAACAGGGTTAAAAACAAGATGGCTGCCCGCCGCGCGCACGGACGGTACGCCTGGAAAAACACACAGGAAAAACAGGGTTAAAAACAAGATGGCTGCCCTCCGCGCACACGGACGGTACGCCTGGAAACACACAGGAAAAAACAGAGTTAAAAACAAGATGGCTGCCCTCTGCGCGCACGGACGGTACGCCTGGAAACACACAGGAAAAACAGGGTTAGATAGATAGATATCTTTGTCATTCGGCAAATAAATAAAATATAAAAACAGACTTTTCAGAAATAATCGATGTAGAGACGCCGCGGACAAAGACAACTCTGGTCTCAACAAATCATGACCACACAGACAGCATTTAGTGACAATCAAATAATAATTAGAAGAAAAACGGAACATGAAAAGTATTGTTTTTTACTTCTTGCCAATTAGATACTGTAATCGTCTTTATATACAACGAAGATCATTTTCGAAAAGTCTACGAGGAAAATGAATGGGGAATTCATTTCTGGTGCAAGAGCTACGTCACGAGGGGACAGGACTGCTTAGCTCTATAATCCGTGCTCAGGCTAAAAAAAAAAAAAAAATCAATCCCCCACAAGTCTGTCTGATGCCTGGGGCTGTAGGGCAGATAAGGAGGGCTATTCCTGCTGTCCTGGGGCGGATGCGCTGACGTTTGGGCATTTAACTGCTCCAAACAGCACTGACTTCTTTAACAGTATGGACTGGAACTCCAGACAGCACTGACTTTTCTGGCTCTAGACCACTGGTTTTCAATTCAACCTTTTCCATACCAGGGCCCACTTTTTATTCAGCATTTGAGCACAGAGGACCACTAGTTGATGACATTTTCACCGCACAAACCCCCAAAAACTAAACATTCATTCATTTGTTTTTGTCCACAATTCCAGGCAAAACATACAGATCAAAATTACCATTAATCTTCAACACTCTCTAATTGTGTAGACTTCTTAATTAGGTGGTGCTATTTCAGTGTGTTTTCCAAGGCCCAGAGACCACCATTTGACAAAATTGTGCCTCTACTAGACCCGACAGTTCAAGAATAAAGAATATTTTGTTGTTTAATCATTTCGTCCACAAGTCCCGCAATGCTGTAATGAAAGGTTGTCTAATTGTATAACTCAATGGGTTTCAACCTTTTTGATACCAGGGCCCACTTTTTATTCAGCATTTGAGCCATGGAGGACCAACATTTGATGACATTTTAGCCCCACAGACCCTAAAACTAAAGATTTATTTTGCTTTTGTCCACAATTCCAGGCTGGAACCCCCTACTGGACCACCACACTGACCTCTCTAGCTGCGTCTATCTTAGCCTCGGTGCTCAGACTGCTCTCCAGGTGTTTGGCCACCTCTCTGGCTGTCAGCTTGCAGTTCTGCAGAGTGTCCACCAGGGTGAGCTCCTCTAGGAGGGAGCCACTGGTGGAGTTCAGGAGTCTGATGAGCACACACACACACACACGCACACGCACACGCACACTCACGCGCACGCGCACGCGCGCACACACACACACACACACACACACACACACACACACACACACACACACACACACACACACACACACACACACTAGGGCATTACTAGGGCATTAACCAAAAACATTGAGTCGAAAAGTTATTTTTTCCCCTTTCCTCCTTTTCCAATGATGAGAGCAAGAATATATGGCAAATCCAGGGTAAATTTTAACCTGCATTTCCCAGATATTCTTGCTCTGTGTGCGATGCCTGTGTACAGTAATCAACTATATTGGTTATTGTGTGTGTTAAATAGAGCCTATGAACATTCAGTAGTATCCAATGACATTGATGAAATCCCGCGAGATGCGAGATGCCAAGAGACACATGAGACGTCATACCGGAAGAGACAGACAGGAGTCAGTAGAGACCACGTTTTAGCTCTGTAGTCTACTGCAGAGAACTGTCGTTCTAACATACGTTGTTGTTATTTTTTGATATGCAGAAGTTCAGTTTTGAGTGGGATATGTTTGGGTGCGTTACTGACCTAAAGTAAGTTCTCTATTCTATTTGTTTGTTGGAATTATTACTGCTGCAGATCCTATGTGAATGTTATTATTAGCTGAGCTGATCGGACCGGAGCTGTATGGGTTGCCATGTTTCGGGGCAGAAACAAGCGCATGATTGTATTGACTTTGTGCACAGAGCTGTATGGGTTGCCACGTTTCAGGGTAGAAACAAGCAATGTACTGAGCAGTACAGATCCACATGAGTGGGTTTGTAGAGTTGGCCAGCGTATTTCTTTAGTTATAAGTTGATGTTTTGCAGATATCACTTTAGCTACTATTATAGTAGTTTGTTTATGTTTTGACTCAGCACTTACACTGATGTTATTTTTGTTATTCTGCTTATTCCCTAATAGACCACACCTTCTTACCCCACTTAAAGTCTGCAATAAATCAAGATAGTGGTCCAAGACTGTTCCCTTGTGTTCTTACCGACACTCTGTGGCGACGACCATCCAACCTGAACACTCCACCCCATAAATCTCCCCAATAAATGGTCCTTCGAGCCGGATACGGGTCGTTACCACGGAAATGACAGAGAACAGTCCCACCACCAGTGCTGCGGCAGACGTTGGTAGCCTGCCCGCCCCCATGAGGTCCCCCAGCCGCAGGACAACCCAAAGGCCTGCCCACTTAAGTGACTTCGTCGTCGACTATGGAACCAAGTCACCCCTACCTTCACCCAGACGTGACGTCAGCCCAGCCCCCAGTCATGCCTCATCGATACATCACCAAGATCAGTCCAGTAACCTCATGCAGCAGATTGTTGAGACGGCTAGACTACAGAGCGAGACAGCAGACGCCAAACAGATCTCCTCGAGCAAGTCCTGTTAAGGTCGTCACCCTCGGCCTCTAGAGCCTCCTCCAGAGCGCCATCCCGGCACTCGTCCCCTCGGGCCCCTTCTCTGAAATCAGTGGGGAGGGTGCAGCCGAGCCCAGACGTATACCATCACGCAGTCCACCTCCAAGCTACTGAGAAACCAACAGAAACCCGCTCCCCGCCAATCATGGCTGAGCTGCCCTTTTCTCAGTTAAATGTCCAAGAGCGCCCAGACCTCGCTTCACCTCCGCCACATAGCCGAGCATCATCTCTGCATGACTACCCAAACCCCATATTCAGCGATATTCCCCTTAACAACGTGTCCACCGGCTTCATGCAGTTGAAACCACTTCCAGAGAGCATCGACAAACGTCTCCATTCCCAAGACATTGCCACACACAGAACGGGAGGAACACCAGCCCAAATACACCATTCCCAGCTACCACGATCTGACCCTGCTGCACGGTCTAAGTCCAACCCTTTCCTAGTATCCCAGCTTCGACCTGAGGCGCCAGGTTACGTCCCCTTTCAAGCGTCCATGGTTCGGCCTGACGCTCTGGATTACGTCCCTCCCCATGCATATCACAATGTGGAAGGCCCAACATTTCCTGACTTCATAAAGGAAGACCGAGCACAGTATGTGGAGCTCCGAATGTCACTCAGTAATCTCCTGCATGAAAGGCAGTCTGAGCAGTACAAGTATTCCCTCCTCCTAAAGCATGTGAAAGCCCCAAACGCCCATAGACTTGTCCTCGCTTATGCAGAGTCATCCCAGCCCTACACTGAGGCTCTACAGGCACTGGACAGGAGATACGGGCGACCTTACCAATTCGTCCTGAAGGAAATCGAAACACTAGAGAACCTGCCTCCAATCCGTGCAGGAGACGAACGATCCTTTGATGAGTTCTCCCTTCGAGTACAGGCCCTTGTGGGCATGTTAAAGGCCCTCAAAGGTGATGGTAAAGAAGAGTTGTACAGCGGCTCAAACGTTAAGCGCCTACTGAACAGACTACCCCGAGACCAACAGCAGCAGTTTAGAAGACAACACAACCAGAATGATCCCACAGGCAGAACATCACTCATAGAGTTTGCAGACTGGCTGCAGTCCGAAGCCGAATGCATGGATTTCGACCCTACAGATCCCTTTGATACAGTAAGCCTGAGACAGGATCAGAAGTCAGCATACCGCTTCCAGACCAAAGCAACCACTATCATGCACGGAGCGGTGCAGAGCACCTCAACATCACCACCGGACTCCCCAAAGGGACGGAGCAAAGGAAAGGTGTTCTGCCCATATTGCAATAGCCTGACGCATTACCTCAACCAATGCACCGACTTTACATCCCTCAACAAAGACCAGATCGTCAGCTGGATCAGAGCAAACAAACGTTGTTGGAGGTGTGCCAGAGAACATCTAGCAAGAGATTGTGACCTAAAGAAACCATGTCCCATCTGTAACGGAAAGCACCTCTCACCACTACATGAAGTCAACCAACGGAACACTGAGAGAAGTAGCGAAGGACAGCAGGAAGATACAGACGAGAGGCACCAGGAAGACACCGCCGTATACAATGCCAACTCAGAGACACTGTATCTAGACCAACCTCGCTGTGGTGGCAGAGTATTCCTAAAAATCCTCCCAGTCATCCTACACTACAAGGAGAGAAAGTTTAAGACCCATGCAATCTTAGACGATGGTTCAGAGCGGACCATCCTGCTTACCACTGCTGCTCAGCACCTTGGACTGCACGGAAACTCAGAGGCCCTCAGGCTGCGTACTGTGCATCAAGAGATTAAGACGCTGCGCGGCACTTCAGTGTCTTTTGCCATATCTTCAGTGAGTCAGCCACATCAAAGATTTCCTATTCAAGGTGCCTTCACTGCCGACCAGCTAGGTTTGCCAGAATACACCTACCCTGTGCCTGCTCTTCAGGAGAAACATGGCCACCTCCGAGGACTACCACTGCCACTGCTACACAAGGCATGCCCCATGTTGCTCATCGGATCAGACCACTTGGACCTCATAGTCCCAGTTGAGCCTGTGCGTCTGGGCCCACCCGGAGGCCCTGCAGCAGTGAAAACACAACTCGGCTGGACTCTACAAGGCCCATCCAAACAACTCCAAGACCAGCTGCCAGCTTCCCAATGCCTATTCACCTCTGTCAGTCCCACCAATGCACGGCCCGTACCACCCATTATGGCACCACCAGAAGACCCAGCTGAGCTCCGAAGGCCTAAGTTCTGCGGACTGACCAAAGCCGTTCCTCTCATGGACGATGTTGCTCAGCACTCAACCTTTGAGTCCTTGGTAGAAGCCACCTGCAGACCCGGAGAAGGGGCGGCTGACCAAGCTACCAGCCCCACTGCCTTAGACTACCAGACGGCAGAGACCAACATACTGCGACAAGCACAGATGGATAGTTCTGGTAAAGAGTATCAGGCTCTCAAGACAAGCAAGTCAATCTCACCAACCAGTCGCCTAGTTGAGCTAGCAAAGCAGAAGATTCGGTTCCAGTACAACCCCCCCAACTCCCCGCACTTTGGGGGTGCATGGAAACGGGAGATCCGCTCCATTAAAGCCGCACTCCACGCCACTGTTGGTGTACAGACACCCCCCGAAGAAGTCCTTAGGACCGTCATGACAGAGGTAGAGGGCATTTCAAACGCCAAGCCATTGGGCTACGTCCCATCCGATGTTTCCGACCCCGATCCTGTCACCCGCAACTACCTCCTGATGGGGCGGCCTGACGCTTCATTACC
>CM076986.1:43990730-43995730 GCA_039105355.1 Benthosema pterotum | reverse complement strand
TGTGTGTGTGTGTGTGTGTGTGTGTGTGTGTGTGTGTGTGTGTGTGTGTGTGTGTGTGTCTGTGTGTGTGTGTGTGTGTGTGTGTGTGTGTGTCTGTGTGTGTGTGTGTGTGTGTGTGTGGGTGTGTGTGTGTGTGTGTGTTGTGTGTGTGTGTGTGTGTGTGTGTGTGTGTGTGTGTGTGTGTGTGTGTGTGCGTGCGTGCGTGCGTGCGTGTGTGTGTGCACGGTCCCCAGACAGACAAATAGGCAGCACTTTGAGCAATCGACGGTGCTTTTTGGAGTGACTTTTTCTCCTCCAAGGCTGTTATTGAAGAAAACAAACCTCTTCAAAATGTCACAGCGGAGCAAAAAAGAGCAGCAAGAAAAACATTCAATTTAGAGAGAGAGAGAGACTGTCTGTCTGTCTGTCTGTCTGTCTGTCTGTCTGTCTGTCTGTCTGTCTGTCTGTCTGTCTGTCTGTCTGTCTGTCTGTCTGTAAAAGTATTCATCATGCAGAATGTCCCACTTTCCAAACAGGGGCGGATCTAGGCATGGGCATGAGGGGGGGCAATGCCCCCCTAAATGCCCAGTCTGCCCCAGCAAACATGATGGCATGCAAAACAACCCAATATATTTCAAATGAAAGTGCTTCTATTTAAAATGATGTGAAACACTACTACTGCTACTAACTAACTACAGCTGTGTCACCACTAAACCAACAGCATTTCATCATTGAAAACAGAAAACTCTCTGAGTCAGACCTTTAGCTTTATGCTGCTGCCTGCTGCCCCCCCCCCCCCCCCCCCCCCCCCATTGGGAAATGTTACATCCGCCCCCGTTCCAAAGTTGTCCAAAAATCAACTGAATAAATAATAATGTTCTGTATATGTAGCTCTCAATACAAGCCTGTAGTAGTGTATGCACTTATAGTTATTTTCAAATTGGCTAAACAGGTACAAAATAAGACTAAATTGATAAATGCACTGTGTGTTTGGTAAAGTATATTTATACTGCACAAAGCAGTGGAAATGGAAATACTGACAGTCAGAGAGAGACAGACCTGCTCAGGGGCGGATGTAACATTTCTGATTGGGGGGGGGGGGGGGGTGTAGGAGAAAATGGTATGGTGCGACTTCATCGCCCGTGGCGTCATGGGCAATGAAGCCGCACCCATACCATTTTCAGTTCCAGGACTTTTATTAGTCAAGTAAAGCATCAATAATAACATCAGTTGTTGTTGAAGTTGCAACAGACACGCAGCATGCATAAAGCTAAAGGTCTGACTCAGAGAGTTTTCTGTTTTCAATGATGAAATGCTGTTGGTTTAGTGATGACACAGCTGTAGTTAGTTAGTAGCAGTAGTAGTGGTTCACATCATTTTAAATAGAAGCACTTTAATTTGAAATATTTTGGGTTTCCATCGTGTTTGGTGGGGCAGTCAGGGCATTTAGGGGGGCACTGCCCCCCCATGCCTAGACCCGCCCCTGACCCATGGTCTCTGTAGACAGCGTTGTGGTTCAGAGGGTCTACATTATAACCTTATCTGATAGTCTGTCAGACTAAATGTCCTGCATGTCAAACTGCCTCCCTGCACAATGCTTCTAATGGTTGCCTTGATAAAACCACCTGCAAGGAAATCTGGCTTCCATTTTGTGGGTCCGGTGTGGGGAGGTGGAGGGGGGGGCAGACCCTGTACGGTACAAGGACCACCTTGTTTCCACCACAGACCTTTTTATGTGTGCGAAAGGTTAAAGAACAACTCTATTTTTTATTTTTTTATTTTTTCAATCAAGGTTCATGTTTTAGGTTACTGGTTTTCACCTTTTTTTCATACCAGGGCCCACTATTTATTCAGCATTTGAGCCACGAAGGACCACCATTTGATGTTGAGTTTTAATCTCTCAGACCCAAAACTAAGGATTTTCAAACTGGCAAAATTTTAGTCAAAATATCAATTCTTCTAAGTCTTTTTCTAATTCTTGAAAATTCAGATGTTTAACTATAATTTAACTCTTCAGAGTGTAAAATGAAATCAAATGGGATTAATCTGCGATTAATCAATGAATCGTAATCAAATACATAATTACATTAGTTGTCAACTAATGTGGTAATCGATTAATCTGGCCATCACCTAATCACAGGAGTTTTTTATAATTTATCATGGAGGTTTTCTCACTGAACCATAGTTTTCACAGCGTTGTGTAGCTGAACTAAAAGCTAAACTATCTGAGATAGTTTAGATAGTTGAGTTGTGCATGCATTAGTAGCAACTGCAGTGTAAAATACTTTTCTTTAAACCAGATGTATATCAGAATGAGCCTAGCCTGGTCTAGCCCTCAATGATTTTGGCCTTGGGGGGCGGGGGTGTCGTGGGATCCACACGGCGGAAGTGCTGCGCTCTGATTTGATCTCACTAACTTGTCGTCATCTCCGGCCCCCCTCCACCGCCGTCCACTGCTGTTCTACGTCACATCATTTAGAGCCACGCCCACCCCGAAAGTTGACACGCCCCTCAAGGCCACTTTCCAACGCGCGTTAGTCCAGGCTTTCCGTTTTCGCGCAAGGCGGACGAAAATGAAAGCCTGGGTGTCGAGGCTAGAATGAGCCTAAAGACACCATGAGTTGCCTTAATTCATTTAGAACTGTGTTTGTTTGAACATCAACCTAATCAGCAGCAAATCGAAAGTATTTTTTGTTAGTTAGAACATGTCAAAAATATCTATTTTAAGGTTCTAGTTAAATAAGTGCCACAAACTTGTGAATGATGAATCAATTATGAAAATAATCGTTAGTTGCAGCACAAAGGAGGCAGGCAAAACGGCAAGTGTTGGAAATAAACCTCCACCCCGATTAATCAAATAAGACCTACATATTTTGCTGACCAGGGGGTCCTCTAGGATTCCATCCATGACCCACCCCACCCACCCATTCACCAGCTACACAAAATCTCCACATGTTTTACATACGTGAATACAACACAGTGTGTGATATTTTAGATGTTTTCTTGCTTTGACACCAATGTGCAGAATGAATGCTAGAATATAATAATGAATAAACACAGCCTTCCTGACGCGCTGCTGTTATGTTATTATTCACCCCAAGGGGAACAAAAGTGTTGTGTGTTACGGCGTGTACACCAGTATCTGGACAGTCTCGACCGGCGCGTACGTCCGATATGTTCTATTTAAGTGTCTCCAAAAGAGCGGAAAAAAAATCTAAGAGATTTTCATTCCTCTAGAATAAACCCAGAGAGGATTCTACCAGTGGAGACTCAGTTTGTTTTCATCTTCTCTAGAGTAATTAATATGTCATACATGGTGTTAAGAGACGACTGGAAATGTCTCTAAATTACACTGTTAAAATAAACACGAAAACGCCAAGAATTCTCTGTGAGTACTTAATGAACCATGGTGAATAATAAATTGTAATTTAGTATTTAATCATTCGCAAATCGTGGTTCACTATTAGCAAAACAAATTAAGATCTTTTTTTATGCTTTTGTTTAACACCGTAGTGTGATCAAGTTAATTAATTTTACACCAGACTAAAACACAAAACCAAACACGAACATTAAAATATGTTTGAGTTCTCTGAATGATGACAGAATTGATAATAATGTTCCACATTGAGCAAACCTCAATGTGAGTTCACCATTAACTGACAATACAGCCAGTGTTGCCAACTGCCAAAATCCAAAATGCACTAATGGCACTTCCAAAATGCACCAGAATGCACTAGAGCAATGGGTTTTCAACCTTTTTTCATACCAGGGCCCACTATTTATGCTACATTTTAGCCACGGAGGACCACCGTTTGATTTGAGTTTAGTCTCTGATTAAATTAGGAGAAATAACTGGAAAAATGTTGGTCAAAATGGCAATTTCTCTATATTTTGAAAATGTGTAGATTCTTGGAAATGATTTTCCACTACTTTTCCACGCTCTCAAGAGTTACAGATCTATAAGGGTCCATTTGGTTACCAAGAAGAAAGGATGACTATGGTGAAAAACGAGGGTTTTATCTCTGGCGCCTGTCAACCAATTCGCTCCAACTCACAGTAACAAGCTGCAGATTTCATTTTTCCGTCATTCTTATTCACGTTTCATTCATGGGGTATTGCATGGTGGTGCGGCGCACTAGCGCCCCTATTGACCGCCGCCACTGGCGACAAATGCGCCAAGTTGGCAACACTGAATACAGCTGGGTGGTTTGAAGGTTCATACACAGATATAGATATGATCGGCCCCATAATATTCCCCTCATTCCAGGAGGATTTTAAGCAAGGGATCGCTTGAAAAAAATAAAAACAAATAATAAACAGTGAGAATTCTGTCTTACCCGATCTGCCTCCATGTTCTGGATCCACTTCAGAGCCTGGCCTTGTGGATCCCTATGAGAGGCCATCTGTACACCACACACGCACACACACGCGCACACACACACACACACACACACACACACACCACACACACACACACACACACACACACACACACACACACACACACACACACGCACACGCACACACACGCACACGCCACGCACACACACACACACACACACACACACACACACACACACACACACACACACAGTCATCAGGGGTGCAAGAGCTAATCTAAGTAACCAATCTAGTTAAATAAATAGTTTTAATCAAAATCGATTTTCAGAATAGCAAAACCTTGTAGAGGTAAGCAGCTAAAAAAGTAGGTGAAGTTGAAACTACAAAACATTAAGATACAATATGATGATTGTCTATTGACTTTCCAAGATATGTATTCCTTAGATCTGGTACGATCTGGTACCAGTTATTCTAAAATAGCATAGAAAAATCCCCACATTTGTGAACCAATGGTCGTATGGGTCATATATATATATATAGATCGCAAGCAGGGGTGTAGTGGAGGGGGGAAGCGGGGGGACGGCGTCCACCCACTTCTCATGTCTAAAATATTTTTGGGGGCAAAAGTAGACCTCTGTTGACTTATCATTTACTTTTATGGATACAATTAGGCATTGTAA
>CM076986.1:43963230-43985730 GCA_039105355.1 Benthosema pterotum | reverse complement strand
TGTTTGCACTTTGGGGACCTTGATTATGCAGCGGTCCAATATAGAGCGGAGCGGTGAATTATAGTGTAATATGTCACCGCTCACATGACCAGAACGCTGGCTTCTGATTGGAGCATTCATTCAAGCCATGTAATAAACATTTATATATTTGTTTTATTGTATTTTATTGGGGGGACAACATTGGCTTGCAACTAAGCAAAAACGAATCTGCATAAAAACGATGTCAAACCCCTAAATTACAAATCATTTTCATCCATAAAAAACAAGGGAAATGTTTCTGTGTGTTTCTGTGTGTGTCTGTGTGTGCGTGCGCGTGTATTAGTGTGGGTATAATGGTAATAATCTAGTATGATTAGATGGTTAGCTGCCAGGGCTGGTGTTTAGTTTTGCGTCTACAACGTTTGTGTTCATGCCAATTATTTTTCACACACCCCTTTTTTTATCTCCTCGCCCAATTTAGTCATTATGCTAATTAATTCCATGGTGCCTATTGCACCATGATGGTTCACTTGCCAGCCAGGATCCAAGACATAGACCCTAAACCAGTGGTTTTCAATCTTTTTCATACCAGGGACCACTATTTATTCAGCATTTGAGCCACAGAGGACCACCATTTGATGACATTTTAGCCCCACAGACCCCAAAACTAAAGATTTATTTTGCTTTTGTCCACAATTCCATCCAGGCTGGATTTGGGGGAAACCAAACAGTCCAACATACAGATCAAAATGACCATTAATCTTCTACATTCTCTAGTTGTGTAGACTTGGGATAATTCACATGATGAATATTTTAACTCTTGAGAGTGTAAACATGAAACCAAATGGACCTCACCTTGCTGGCAATGAAGCACACCCATAACATTTTCTCCTGCTCCCCCCCGATTGGGAAATGTTACATCCGCCCCTGCCAGACGTGTATGTGTGTATCGTTAGCTTGGCAGACCCTTCCCAGAGACCCCCTGTGTGTGTGTGTGTGTGTGTGTGTGTGTGTGTGCGTGTGTGCGTGCGTGCGTGCGTGCGCGCGCGTGCGTGCGTGTGTGTGTGTGTGTGTGTGCGCGCGCGTGCGTGCGTACGTGCGTGTGTGTGTATCGTACCTTAGCAGACCCCTCCCAGCGGACCCCCTCCTCACTCAGCCCTGCCACCAGCCTGTCAGCTCTGTCCAGTTTCATCTCCATGTCAGTAGACTCAGCTTTCAGTTTCTCCTTCATGGAAGACTTCTCACTGTACTGAGACTTCAGATGGTCCAGATGTTCTGCTACCTGAGGAGACATGGAGGAGGAACCATTCAGACCAGTGGTCCGGGGACCACCAGTGGTCCTTGACAGGCTTCCAGGTGGTCCCCGGCTAAGTTGGTTAACCAGAGGTAACTCTTGACCAGATGTAACTCTTGAGAACGTAAAAATGAAAGCCAATGTAACTCTTGTAACTCTTGAGAGTGTAAAAATGAAACCAAATGGACCCTTGCGGGTCCATTTGGTTTCATTTTTACACTCTCAAGAGTTAAAATATTCCTCATGTGAATTAGCCCAAAGTCTACACATTCAATCAGAGAATGGTCATTTTTGTTATCCTGTTTTGTTTCCCAAATCCAGCCTGGAATTGTGGACAAAAACAAAAGAAATCTTGAAGAAGGTTTTGGGATCTGTGGGGCTAAAATGTCATCAAATGGTGGTCCTCCGTGGCTCATATGCTCAATAAATAGTGGGCCCTGGTGTCAAAAAGGTTGAAAACCCCTGATTTAGACAGCACATCTAAACCAGCGCCATCTACAGAGAGTTGTGAGTGACGTGGTTCATGTAGAGAATAGAGCTGCAAAATGACAACTGTTTTAAATCAGGGGTTTTCAAGGTCACAGACATGGACTAACCATTTAGACAGCACATCTAAACCCCCTCACACATGCACAAACACACATACAACTGAAGGACTGTATTGAACTGCTGCTATCCTATCCTATCCTATCTTGCACATGTAAACCTCACCTCATATAGTAGGCTGTATGTTGTTTGTTTAGTTGTAGCTTCATATAGTCTCGTATATAGCTTTTATAGTTGTAGTTTCTAGCTGTAGTATATTGTAGTCTCTAGTAGTTGTATATATGTCCTGTCTAGCTGTCTGTTAGCTTCACACTACTGCCACTTTATCACACCTGGTTAGCTTAGCACCTTCACCTCAAGTTAGGTGTACAGTTTGCACTTTACTGGTCTGCTGCACTACTGTTGTCTCGTCTATATATTGTCTCGACTTTGTCTTATTGCACTGTCTATTGTCTTGACTACTGTCTTATTGCACTGTCTATTGTCTTATTGCACTGTCTATTGTCTTGACTATTGTCTTATTGCACTGTCTGTTGTCTTGACTACTGTCTTATTGCACTGTCTGTTGTCTTGACTATTGTCTTATTGCACTGTCTATTGTCTTATTGCACTGTCTATTGTCTTGACTATTGTCTTATTGCACTGTCTATTGTCTTGACTATTGTCTTATTGCACTGTCTATTGTCTTATTGCATTGTCTATTGTCTTATTGCATTGTCTGTTGTCTTGACTATTGTCTTATTGCACTGTCTATTGTCTTATTGCACTGTCTATTGTCTTGACTATTGTCTTATTGCACTGTCTATTGTCTTGACTATTGTCTTATTGCACTGTCTATTGTCTTATTGCATTGTCTATTGTCTTGACTATTGTCTTATTGCACTGTCTATTGTCTTGACTATTGTCTTATTGCACTGTCTATTGTCTTGTCTATTGTCTTATTGCACTGTCTATTGTCTTATTGCACTGTGGAAAATGGAAACGTTATTTCATCCCTGTATATGTCCTGACATACACTGGAGTGACAAATAAAAAACCTTGAACCTTGAAACCAGCGCCATCTAGAGAGAGAGTTGTGACACTCATTGCAAGCGATGTGGTTCATGTAGAGGAGAATAGGGCTGCCAAACAACAGCTGTTTTAAAGTATTGTGTCCTGACCCTCGATTCGGGTTTCTGACACCAGATTGTACAGTAGTTCCTTACACCAGATTATAGCTGCAGCAACATTCTAGCTTTTGACACTAGATTCTACAGTAGTTTCCGACACTAGATTCAAGTTATTGACACTAAATGATAGTTTCTGATGCTAGCATCTCCTTTTTGACACTAGAATCTACTTTCTGACGCTAGAATCGAGTTTTTGACACTAGATTCTATAGTTTCTGACACTAGATTCTAGTTTTTCTGAAAAATCTGTGCTCCTGTGTCAGTGATGCTAACATATTTCTAGCCAAGGACCACCAGAATTATCCATATTTGGCTGCAGACCCCATCTGAAAACATGTTGTTCTCGGGGTTCCCCAGAAGCAAAAAATTGAGATAAAATGTTTGCTTCCAAAATAATGTATTCAGAGATTTGCAGCACATTTTCACAATTTTTCAAAAATAGCAGAACTACAAGCTCATGTCGCGCACTCGGTGGCGCGACATGAGCTTGTTGATCTGCTATTTTTTAACGGATAAAACACCAAAACGCGTTCAGGACACTAAGGGGTAAAGTATTGTTCAATCACAGTCTCTGTCATAGAGTGCTTCAGGCTGTTAGCTTTTAAATGAATTCTGGCGATACTGCCCGCTCTGAAACAAGTATGAACAGCACAGAAACATGGTGACAGCACATATAAACATAGGCCACGTTTACACGGAGACGCTTGCGAGTAAAAACGATAAAATATTTTATCGGAAGTGCCTTTCGTTTATATGGTGACGGCGTTTTTTGGGCTTGAAAACGCAAAAAGAGAGAGAGAGAGAGAGAGAGAGAGAGAGAGAGAGAGAGAGAGAGAGAGAGAGAGAGAGAGAGAGAGAGAGAGAGAGGCTGACAGCGCGTCTCAAATGTGGTCTTGGATATCGCATAATAAGGTTGTCTGCACATCAAGAGGATACGATGGTAGAACGCGCCTCAAAAGTGCTCTTGTACATCGCGTAAGATACGATGATTGAGGCTTGATGATCAAATATTTGGTATGGGCATAAGGGCATTTAATACTATTGATTGCAGCTGCGTTTCCAGTTCATCAATGCAAACGAAGCGCTGTTGACTACGCATGTTTTAGTCGCTGTCTGACATGACAACAAGTTACGGGGTCCCGGTATTAAACCCTACGCCAGACCCTTCCAGGCCGACCCAGAGCGGTCGCGAAGCACCGCCGCGGAGAAAGTGCGCCGGCGGGGGCACAGGGCAGCGCGCCCAATGGATTTCTACACACTTTTGCGTCACCGTATGCACACAGATTTCCTCATGAGACGCGAAATAATAAGTGAAGACGCGACGCCACTTTTGCGTCTTCTGTTCACATAGTCTCCGTGTAAACGTAGCCATAGTTTTAGTTATATTCTGTGGATGGAAACTGTACTTATTTCAGTCACATTGGTTTTCAAACTTTTTTTTATACCAGGGCCCACTATTTATGCTGCATTTTAGTCACAGACCACTGTTTGATGTTGAGTTTAGTCTCTTGGACTTGGTCAAAATAACAATTCTTCTACATTTTCTAATTCTGTAGATTATTGAAAATTAAGTAATTCAGTTGTTTAAATATAACATAACTCTTGAGAGTGTAAAATGAAAACAAATCGACCTGTAAGGGTCCAAATGGACCCTTACAGGGTCCATTTGGACCCTTACACATGCACAGCATTTTACAGAAAAAAAAAACTACTGCACGAACTGAACACAGGCAAGGTGTGCTCATATTATGCAAATAACAGTGTGAGAAGCGCACACACGCACACGCGCACACGCGCACACACACACACACACACACACACACACACACACACACACACACACACACACACACACACACACACACACACACACACACACACACACACACACACACACACACACACACACACACACAGGCAAGCTTAAATATGCATGACCTTTAGAATGCTATCATCCATCATTTCACCCTCACACTGTATTTCATCCTCATTATGTTCCAGTGATAATGTGTTCCTTTACAGTGTAGAAGAACTGACCCAAGTAAACCTCTCTCCTCTGCCTACTAATACCAGTGGCTCAGGGGTAGAGTCATTGGATGGGAACTGCAAGGTCGTGGTTCGATCCCAGGCTCCTGCAGAGTTAGTGTCAAAGTGTCTCTGAGCAAGACACTGAAGCCCTAATTGCTCCTGCCCATCACTGGTTGTTCCTTGCATGGTTTCTACCACCATAAATGCAAGAATGTGTGTGTGGATGTGTTGAATGTGTTGCACCATTTACATTTTATATTTAATGTGAGGCCTGTGCCTTCACCCTGCCTGTCAGTGTCAATGTTTTCCATTTATCAACTAACAAGAAGAATGTTGTGCTAAAGTAGACAACCCTCAACAATCCTTTTAGGTCCAAGGCTAGATCATTCAATACCGCCACTCATACTGTATGTTCTTTTCAGATGGTTTTTATTTAGCTCTGACAAGTATACATTTTATTCACCTCGTCAGAGCTAAATATAATGAGTGCATTTCTCCTCTTCAATTCATAAACCACACACTAGTGGAATCTGTGGTGTTAAATTCTTGTTTCCAGTAATAGTTAGGAGGTAAAATCAGGGTGATGTGAGTTATTTTAGTAATGTGGAGACAGAGACCACAGCCTCCCTCCCTGCCAGTAACACAATAACAACACCCCATGTTTCTGTACAGACAGAATGAATATTCTGGACTCTACAGTGTTCTATATCGTACCTCCAGACCGTCTAGTCCAGGGCTAGGGGAGCCAGATGTGGCTCTTTTCATGGCTGCATCTGTCTCACAGACACATCTTCCAGACTCGTTTGTGCGTACATGAAACGGCGCCAGGCACCGGCCACTAGAAAGACGGTTTGCAGTCATTTCAGTGGGGAAGTGGCAAACATACACTTGTGTATCCAATCTATGTACCGTACTTTCTGGATTATAAGCCGCACCTGAGTATAAGCCGCACCAGCTAAATTTGCGGCAAAATACAGATTTTTCCATGTATAAGCCGCACCAGACAACAAGCTTCATGTTAGAGCAGTGGTTTTCAACCTTTTTGATCCCAGGGCCCACTATTTATTCAACATCTTCACCCCACAGACCCCAAAACTAAAGATCTCTTTTGGTTTTGTTCACAATTCCAGTATGGATTTTCACAAACAAAAGAAGCAAAACATCAACGTGAGACCAAAATGAACAAGACTTATTAACAGTTTTCATGCCATGGAAATAGAACTACGTCATCCGTTATCATTATGATTTACAGTAACAACTGATGCCGCTGACGTTAACGCTACTGTACGTGACGTAACTTACCGGCGCCGGTTCAATACGATCCCCATGCTAACAGCAGCTAGCAGCGACCGCGGCGACCGTTGCTAGAGCATAACAAGGGACGGCCTAACCCGGAACCAAAAGTGTGTGTCCGTCCACTAACTTGTCCGTCGGGAAACATGGACCGAAATATGAAATATGATTTTTAGATGAAAATCGCTGGCACTGGCGAGCTCCAAAAATATGAAAAAGGGCTGGCACTGAGAGAGTTAATTAAGTGGTGCTAATTCAGATGATGAATATTTTAACTCTTGAGAGTGTAAAAATGAAACCAAATGGACCCGCAAGGGTCCATTTGGTTTCATTTTTACACTCTCAAGAGTTACATCTGGTTAACCAACTTTCCATCATTTAGTCTGTGGAGCCCACCTGGAACCCTCTCCTCTGTGTTACCTGTAAAAATCCATAGATTGGCCGCACCGTTGTATAAGCCGCAGGGTCCAAAGCATGTGAAAAAGTAGCGGCTTATAGTCCGGAAATTACGGTATCTATCAATTGCATAGGCAGTGCAGATGAGGCAGACACAGACACCGTTTGACGTATTTTGCTCTGATGTCAAAACTAGCGGCCGCACATGTGCGCATGTGCATGAAGTTCCGTACAACAAACTACTTGCGTTAACTAAAAAGATGTGTGTGTGTGTGTGTGTGTGTGTGTGTGTGTGTGTGTGTGTGTGTGTCTGTGTGTGTCTGTGTGTGTCTGTGTGTGTGTGTGTGTGTGTGTGTGTGTGTGTGTGTTGTGTGTCTGTGTGTGTCTGTGTGTGTCTGTGTGTGTGTGTGTGTGTGTGTGTGTGTGCGTGCGTGCGTGCGTTGTGTGTGTTACCTGGTTCAGTTTGAGCTGTTAGTAAGGGAATTTTATCAGATATTTGGCATATCTGTGAATAAATTCGTTACCAAGCAAACTCTTCACCAATGTGTTTCTAAAGGTGTCTAATAACATCTCCTAAAAAGTTGAAATTCAACTCCTGTGGGAAACCTAATAAAAAACTGCATAAAGTTGGTGTACCAATAGGCGATTTTCTAAAATTCGGAAATGTTTAATTTGGCCTCAAGTTACTTGTGAGGTGTCAAACTAGGGGTTTTTCATCATTCTGAGTTCATTTATAGCATTTGTTTTACAGTACAACCTTTCCTTAGTGGAAAAACTGCCCCACACCTTATTATATTTACATAAAGTTGTGTTTTTTTACAATTCGTTTAACATTGGTCAGAGCAAACAGTGATTTCACTGTGTGGAATGCTTTATGAGTCAATGTGTGAATATTCATCCTCAATGCCTTCATCATGAATAGCATTCTTATGTATATATTCTTAATAGCAGGTAATGCCTTGACAGACTTCACAAGCTGAGATGCACTTGATGTCATTATTCCTGAAGCTGCATCGTTGACTGCTGCAGTTGGAACTGGAACTGTCCGTCCGGTCCGGAGACATGCTCTGTAGAAGGAGCCAGTCACAAGTCTGTAGGTAGGCACGGAGCGAATATTGTGCTGAGGCACTCTCTGTTGGAGGTAGATTCTCAGTTTGATCATCCCAGCCGTTGCCTTGCATGAGAAGTTGCTGTATCGAACTTCACCCAGAGTAGTACCTGGTACATGTAGTGGAAGATCACAGTACCAGCCCAAAATATTAGTATTGTTTTTACCATGACCAACGATAGCAGAGACCATATCACACCCAGTGAAGGCTTGACAGAAAACCAGGTAGCATCTCTGTTTTTCAGTGAGAGCTTCTCGAATCCTCCTGACATCATAGAGCCCTTTGATGTCATGAAGAGTGGGTGTTTGGTGCCTGGGCTATGGTGCACCAACACTACAATATGTCAACTGCCTGGACCTGAAAATATAATAATATATGCAATGCATGTCCAACTATGCGAAAATAATAAAATATATAAAACTAGTCAAAGCTCCACCTTTCCAAAGAGCCACCTGTAGCAGCAGACAATGGCTCTCTCACAATTAAAGTGTCGGCATCATTGTCAGTCGGCTCCACGTTGATGTTAAGCTTCCAAATATTGAAGAGAGGAGGTGAATGAGCTGACTCTTTTTGTGGCAGTTGTCCAAGAACTTCGCTCTTGGTGCCCAGTGTATCAGATCTGGTTGAATCTGGACATCATAGCATGTCTTCTTGCTATGGCGGATGTGATCATGATCTTTTGGCAAGTTGTAACCATCAAAGACCACAATGATGAGAGTTGCGGCCAAGATGCTGCAAGTAGCTTAGGTCGCTGCAAGTAGCTTAGGTCACTGGTGGCAATCTCCTGCCAAGTCCGACCTTGTTCTCACCATATAGAGAAGCCATCCACCATCAACCACCAGATCTCATACACTGAACACCAAAATTTCTTGAACAAATGCCAGAAAAACAGTCAGCTCATTCACCTCCTCTCTTAAACATTTTGGAAGCTTAACATCACTATGGAGCCAAGTGACACTGATGCTGACAATTTAGTTGTGAGAGCAATTGTCTGCCTTGTCAGTAACATACATACTTTTATTAGCTATGACTCTTAAAAGTAAGAGCTTTGACTAGTTTTACGTATTTTCACATAGTTGGACATGCATTGCATATATTATATTTTCTGGTTCGGGCAGTTGACACAGACGTACTGTAATGTTAGTGCATAGCCCAGGCACCAAACACCCACTCTTCTTCACAACATCAAATGGCTCTTATAATGTCACCTGGATTCGAGAAGCTCTCACTGAAAAACAGAGAGGTTACCTGGTTTTCTGTCACACCTTGTGTGATATGGTCTCTGCTATCGCTGGTCATGGTAAAACAACTCTGTTTGACAGGTAATAATACCAATATTTATATCAATGCGTTTTTCTATATTGAATGAAACAAACCTTCAAGTGCATTCTTCTTCAGGTTTTGGGCAGGGGACATACAGTATATACAGTGATTAAGACTGGTACATCAATCTTCCTCTACATATACTAGGGACTACTCTGGGTGAGGTTCGATACAGCAACTTCTCACACAAGGCAGCGGCTGAGATGAACAAACTGGAGACTCTACCACTGGAGACTCTATTTGCTCCGTGCCTACCTACAGACTCTGAACTGGCTCCTTCTACAGAGCATGTCTCTGGACCCCAGTAACCATGGATAGGTAGTTGGTGTTCATGGTTATGAGCCAGTTCCAACTCTAGCCAGTTCCAGTTCCCAATGGCTCCTGAAGAGCTGCTTCAGTTTGCAAGCTGCAATTGCCATGGAGATTGCAGCAGTCAACGATGCAGCTTCAGGAATAATGACATCAAGTGCATCTCAGCTTGTGAAGTCTGTCAAGGCATTACCTGCTATCAGTGTTGGGACATGTGCACTACGTAACTTAATATATTATATAATATATTACCAAAATGCAGTAACTTGTAATATAAATATATTACTTACTAAAACAATCTATTATATTATACTTTTCTTTCTGCATTACTGCATTACTTTCAACATTACTTTCTGTCAAACCGTCTCATTGAAAATGTTCTTGTGAAATTATATTGACAACTGGAGAAGTTAAATAATTACTTTTCTTCATCAAATTATTCATTCAGGAGTGACCATTTTTCAAGTTGATTTGGCCAGATAGCCAAGTGCACTTGCTTTATTGTAGGTATGCCGCTGGTCTACGTAATATTTGGTTATTAGTGAACTAAATATTTCATTATATATTTTGTAATAAGTTATGTAGTTATATGTAATAGTAATATTAATATATTACACTTGCTCAGACAGTAATATTGTAATATAATATATTGCTTTAAAATGAAGGTAATAATTAATAAGTAATATATTAACAAGGTAAAGTAATATTCCCAACACTGCCTGCTATTAAGAATATACAGTATAATAATATAAGAATGCTATTCACGATTAAGGCATTGAGGATCAGTGTTGGGCAATATTACTTAGGAGAGTAATATCTTTACTTTACTTTACTTATGACCCCTTAGAAAAAGTAATACTATTACTTTACTTATTACTAGATTTTAAATATTACATGTTACTTTCCTCCCTACCCACCCACACCCACACACACGCAAAGGAATAGAAATGTACAACACAATCCGTTTAGTGAAAACTGTGTTAATTTGTAGAGTAGGTCATGTGTGGTGGGTTAGGATCTACTAACTACCATGGATCTCTGTTATTATCTGTTGCTACCTTGTAAATCTGTTCTATTTTCACATGCAACAACAAGCTCAAAAGTAGTAAAAGAGAGTAAGAGTAACTAGACATGTTTTGACAGAGTAACATATTACTTATTACACATTTTGGCAGAGTAATATCTTTACTTGCTGGAAAAAGTAATAATATTACAATAATTAGTTACTGCCCAACACTGTTGAGGATGTATATTCACACATTGACTCATAAAGCATTCCACAGGATGGAATCACTATTTGCTCTGACTAATGTTAAACGAATTGTAATAAAATACAAGTTTATGTAAATGTAATGAGGTGTGGGCCAGTTTTTCCACTAAGGAATGGTTGTAGTGAAAAACAAATGCTATAAATGAACTCAGAATGATGAAAAACCCCTAGTTTGACTCCTCACAAGTAACTTAAGGCCAAATTAAACATTTCCGAATTTTAGAAAATCGCCTATTGGTACACCAACTTTGTGCAGTTTTTTATTAGGTTTCCCACAGGAGTTGAATTTCAACTTTTTAGGAGATGTTATTAGACACCTTTAGAAACACATTGGTGAAGAGTTTGCTTGGTAACGAATTTATTCACAGATTTTCAGATATTTCCCTCACTATGTGCCCACCATATATTGAGCCTGTGTGTGTGTGTGTGTCTGTGTGTGTGTGTGTGTGTGTGTGTGTGTGTGTGTGTGTGTGTGTGTGTCTGTGTGTGTGTGTGTGTGTGTGTGTGTGTGTGTGCGTGCGTGCGTGCGTGTGCGTGTGTGTGTGTGTGTGTGTGTGTGTGTGTGTGTGTGGTCTACCTGTGTGAGTTTGAGCTGTGCCTGTTCCAGAGCAGCCTGTTTGTCAGCCAGTTGGGCCGTAGCTCCCTGTAGCAGTGCCCGCTTGGGCTCCACCACCCTGTACACACGACCGTAGATCTGGATGGGAGACACAGACACTTAATACACCGCTAATCAGGTTTAATTCATCACAAAGACAACCACTGTCACGCCCCAACTGAAACAGTATCTGCCATATTGATGTTGGGCACTATTACACCAGATGGTGTTATTAAAACCATTAATGAACCACTAGCTTGCAGTGGTTCAACCTCCGGGCCACAATGACAACTTGCAGACAACAAGAGCAAGTGAATAAATATCCGTGATCTCAGCATGTTGCACTTAAGTAGTCTTTGCATAAGCGGATGGATGCGGATGTATAAATATGATTGCTTAATTAACTAATTAACACTCTCAGTGCCAGCACTTTTTCATATTTTTTTAGGTAGCCAGTGCCAGCGATTTTCATCTAAAAGTCATATTTCATATTTCGGTCCATGTTTCCCGTCGGACAAGTTAGTTGGCGACACACTTCCGGTTCCGGGTTGGTCCGTCCCTTATTTTGGTCCGTTCTGAATGGAATATGCGGTCGCTGCTCACTGCTGTTATCATTGGGATCGTATCAAACCAGCGACGGTAAGCGACGTAGAGAGACGTAGATCAACCTAAGAGGCATCGGTCATAACTATTATTTGATAATGATAAGCCTGACGTAGCTCTACTGCAAGGGCACGAAAACTGTTAATGTGTACGATACGGAGATGATCAAAAAAAGCTGTTCCGCTGATCTTTAATAAAAAACCATGATGCTGAAGTTTATGGAATGTTCCGGCACAGTATGTGGTGTAGGAGTGTGACGACTCACTTATCTCACCATACAATACAATATTGATATTTATGGTTCTGAATCCATTATATTGTGATTCTTAGTGATGCTCTGATTCGATTTGATATATTGATATATCACATTTTCCCCCACAAATGACTGTGCTTTTATTATACTAGGACAAGGAGGATTCCACCCATTTTCAAGATTTTTTTTCTGAGAGCGTACAAATGGAACCAAATGGACCCTGACGGGTCCATTTGGTTCCATTTGTACGCCCTCAGAAAAAAAGGTCCTAAAAGAACAAATCATTAACAAACACAACTTGATGATGTCAACTTGTCAGGGACCATGACAGGTTCAACCAACTAGAACATTTTAAAGCAATTTTAAACAATATAAATAACAAAAAGTTCAGTCATACACATCAATGCAGCCTGATAACATCAGTCTTTCTGACATTAATGAATAGGACATACATAAATATTAAAAAAAAAAATCTATTTTGAACCTGGTGATTCCATATTGACATCATGGCATTAATAATTGCGATATACAGTATTGGCATATTGATATTTTTTTCCCACCACTAATGTAGTTGTATGTTCTAACGTAACAGATGGCATGTTAACAGTTTTCGTGCCCTTGCAGTAGAGCTACGTCAGGCTTATCATTATCAAATAATAGTTATGACCGATGCCTCTTAGGTTGATCTACGTCTCTCTACGTCGCTTACCGTCGCTGGTTTGATACGATCCCAATGATAACAGCAGCGAGCAGCGACCGCATATTCCATTCAGAACGGACCAAAATAAGGGACGGACCAACCCGGAACCGGAAGTGTGTCGCCAACTAACTTGTCCGACGGGAAACATGGACCGAAATATGAAATATGACTTTTAGATGAAATCGCTGGCACTGGCTACCTCAAAAAATATGAAAAAGTGCTGGCACTGAGAGTGTTATTAAGTTTCTCAGGGTGAACAACTACTGTTGTTGTGATAATATTATGATACCCAACCCCCACCCTGCCCCAGAAGTTATCCTTCTAATAATCAACACAATTAAAATGTTCCAGATAAACCAAAACCAATTTGCTTCTGGTAATACAATGACATAATTTTAAATCTGGTTTGAGGACAGAATCAATGCATTCTCATCATCCTCACCCGCCAGTGAATGATTATCTAATAACACATTCAGCAGAAATAAAATAAAATGAATGACTCAGTGGTTTTGTTTATGATGGTACAGATTATACCCTCTCTGTCGACTGATAAAAAACATGTTTTCTTATTATTTGTAATTTTCATTAAAACGTTGCTTCGGTCGAGAGACAGTCCGTGAACAAGATGCAACAGCAGACGCTAAATAGGCGAGGAATGAACTAGGAATCTTTTATCATGTTACAAAACTTTTGTTTTTCTTTTCTTTTGTTTTTTGCGATGGTTTTCCATCAGGGGCGGATGTAACATTTCCCAATTGGGAGGGGTGGGCAGGAGAAAAAGGTATGGGTTCGGCTTTGAAGTCGCACCCATACCATTTTCGGTTGCAGGACTTTTATTAGTCAAGTAAAGCATCAATAATAACATCAGTTGTTGTTGAAGTTGCAACAGACACGCAGCATGCATAAAGCTAAAGGTCTGACTCAGAGAGTTTTCTGTTTTCAATGATGAAATGCTGTTGGTTTAGTGGTGACACAGCTGTAGTTAGTTAGTAGCAGTAGTAGTGTTTCACATCATTTTAAATAGAAGCACTTTAATTTGAAATGTATTTGAGATTCGGGTTGTTTTGCTTGCCATCGTGTTTGGTGGGGCAGTCTGGGCATTTTGGGGGGAACCCTCTCAAGGACCACTGGTTGAAAACCCCCGGCCTAAATTGTAAATTATAACTGTGATGTGCTGCTTATCTCCATAGCTCTGACCCATACAGAGACTCACCTCCATGCACTAGCGTTCAAAAGTTTGGGGTCACTTAGAAACCGCATTGGACCGCATTCCATGAACACTACTATATTATACACCAGGGGTTTTCAACAGGTGGTCCGGGGACCACCAGTGGTCCTTGAGATGGTTCCAGGTGGTTCCCCAGCTAAATGCTGGAAGGTTGGGTAACCAGATGCAACTCTTGAGAGTGTCAAAATGAAACCAAATGGACCCTTGCGGGTCCATTTGGTTTCATTTTGACACTCTCAAGAGTTAAAATATTCCATCATCTGAATTAGCACCACTTTTTTGTTTTTCTTGGCAAAATACAACCTGGATTTGTGGACAAAACCAAAAAGAATTCTTTAATTTTAGGTCTTTGGTGTGAGAATGTAATCAAATGGTGGATAAATGGTGGTCCCTGGAGTCAAAAAAGGTTGAAAACCCCTGCCAAACAGTATGGCAGGGGTCTTCTTCAACCTTTTTGACACCAGAGACCTAAAATTAAAGAATTCTTTTGGTATGCACAGAGGGACTCACCTCCATGGCTCTGACCCACCTGGAACCCTCTCAGGGACCCCTGGTGGTCAACGGACCACCTGGAACCCTCTCAGGGACCCCTGGTGGTCCCCGGACCACCTGACACAGAGACTTACCTCCATAGCTCTGACCCACATGCAGAGGGACTTGGCAGCCAGAGACACTCTGCCGATGATGTCTGGTTGGAAGTCTGACTGGTAGCAGTACTGGGCGATCTTCCTCAGGACCAGGTCTGAGATGTTGTCCTTATCAAAGTGCACCAGGGTGTTGATGAAGTTTCCCTCGCCTGTAGGGGGCGACAGAGTGCAATAAATAAACACACACACACACCTGTGTGAAGTGAGGCACACTCTTAGGGCCCTGATAAACCTAGCAATGTTTTGATCAACATCAACAAGCAACGTCAACTATCAACTTTGACTTTCCATCTTTCTATAGAAAATGATCAACTCCTGGTTGTTCAGAAAAGTCAGATCATTAGCGCCCTCTACTGGGCAACATTTTGGAATCCTCCAATCACATCCGGATCGTCACCTGATCCTTTAACCATGTCTGCTGCTGCTGCTTCACTGCTGTGGACAAAAACAAGGATTTTGTAACTTTTATTCCGCTAAATGAACATTTTGAGTTGGGTGAAAATGATTCAATGCAAACTAAGAATTATTATTTTTTTTTTCTGAGAGTGTACAAATGGAATTTGTACACTCAGGGAAAAAAATGAAAATGGGTGGGATTCCCCTTTTAATGCGAGCCGTTGCCTGTTGCCATGTGTCATCATGTTGCCTCGTTGATGTTGACATTGCTAGTTGATAAATAAAATATTGCTAGTGTATTAGCGCCTTTAAGGCCCTGATACACTAGCAACATTTTGATCAATATCAACTAACAATGTCAACGGGCAACTTGATGAGACACACGGCAACAGGCAACACCTTCTATTACAGGGGGATTACACCCGTTTTCATTTTTTTCTGAGAGCGTACAAATGGAAGCAAATAATGGACCCTAGCGGGTCCATATGTTCCATTTGTAAAAATTGCTGAGCTTTTTGGCCGAATCGGCCGACGTTTGGCCGGGGATAACCAATCAGAGCCAAGTGCTGCTTTTTTTTGCCCTCGACCCAAAACCATTCGGTGCAGTTTGGTTCCTAGTTCCGTCCCACTTCCTCCTCCACCATACTATTTTTTCAGTGCACCACAGCACCGTCGTTTACGGTACTCATTTTGCATGCCGTTATAAGCGAGAATGTACGGTAATGACCGTCGCTGTCGCTTATATCACCTACCGTTAAAACGTAGGGTTACTGAGACAACATGTAGTTCAGGAGGTAGTGTTGATTTATCAACATAGCCTTGTCTTCCAATAGTTTTCCTCAGTGAAAAAAGCTAGTCACCAATCATTTCTTGCCTATACATACTCAGTTTTAGGTGATAAGTTAAAAAAAAAAAAAAAAAAAAAAAAAAACGTAACAGCAGTTAGTAAAAAACAGAGTGAGCACGAAAAGGGTCACAGGTTGTATTTTCGTTGGTAGCGCAGTATGAACAGTATGATCCAGCCCTGCTCACCCAGCTGTCTCTTGGCCTCGGTCCAGGACGGTTCCTTCCCCAGTAGAGTCATCACAGCCATCATAACGGTTTCCACCTGGGCAGGAGGACGACCGTAAGACTTGATCTCTGTCAGATCCTTCTTGTTTAGAGACTCCAGAGCCTGCAGGGACAAAGGGAGACCAGAGTCTAGTTTAAAAAGTATATGCACTGTGTTCGAGGCTACCTTGTTGCACTGTGTTCGAGGCTAGTCTGTTTCAATTGTGTTCGAGGCTACCCTGTTGCACTGTGTTCGAGGCTAGTCTGTTTCAATTGTGTTCGAGGCTACCCTGTTGCACTGTGTTCGAGGCTACCCTGTTGCACTGTGTTCGAGGCTAGTCTGTTTCAATTGTGTTCGAGGCTACCCTGTTGCACTGTGTTCGAGGCTACCCTGTTGCACTGTGTTCGAGGCTACCCTGTTGCACTGTGTTCGAGGCTAGTCTGTTTCAATTGTGTTCGAGGCTACCCTGTTGCACTGTGTTCGAGGCTACCCTGTTGCACTGTGTTCGAGGCTACCCTGTTGCATTGTGTTCGAGGCTACCCTGTTGCATTGTGTTCGAGGCTACCCTGTTGCACTGTGTTCGAGGCTACCCTGTTGCACTGTGTTCGAGGCTACCCTGTTGCACTGTGTTCGAGGCTACCCTGTTGCATTGTGTTCGAGGCTACCCTGTTGCACTGTGTTTCGAGGCTACCCTGTTGCACTGTGTTCGAGGCTACCCTGTTGCACTGTGTTCGAGGCTACCCTGTTGCACTGTGTTCGAGGCTACCCTGTTGCACTGTGTTCGAGGCTACCCTGTTGCACTGTGTTCGAGGCTAGCCTGTTCGAAGCTACCCTGTTGCACTGTGTTCGAGGCTACCCTGTTGCACTGTGTTTCGAGGCTAGCCTGTTCAAAGCTATCCTGTTGCACTGTGTTCGAGGCTACCCTGTTGCACTGTGTTCGAGGCTACCCTGTTGCACTGTGTTCGAGGCTACCCTGTTGCACTGTGTTCGAGGCTGCTAGATTCTAGTTTCTGACACTAGATTCTAATTTCTGACACTAGATTCTAGTTTCTGACACTAGATTCTAGTTTCTGACACTAGATTCTAGTTTCTGACACCAGATTCTAGTTTCTGACACTAGATTCTAGTTTCTGACACCAGATTCTAGTTTCTGACACCAGATTCTAGTTTCTGACACTAGATTCTAGTTTCTGACACTAGATTCTAGTTTCTGACACTAGATTCTAGTTTCTGACACTAGATTCTAGTTTCTGACGCTAGATTCTAGTTTCTGACGCTAGATTCTAGTTTCTGACGCTAGATTCTAGTTTCTGACGCTAGATTCTAGTTTCTGACGCTAGATTCTAGTTTCTGACACTAGATTCTAATTTCTGACACTAGATTCTAGTTTCTGACACTAGATTCTAGTTTCTGACACTAGATTCTAATTTCTGACACTAGATTCTAGTTTCTGACACTAGATTCTAGTTTCTGACACTAGATTCAGGGGCGAAATCAATTTGCGCCCACGGGCGCACCCATTGGGAAACGGGCGCCTGTTTTCACAAACGGGCGCCCGTTTTCAAATATATTGCTTTGAAATGAAGGTAATAATTAATAAGTAATACATTAACAAGGTAAAGTAATATTCCCAACACTGCCCAAATGGGCACCCGTTTGTGAAACGGGCGCCCGTTTCACAAACGGGTGCCCGTTTCCCAATGGGGGCGCAAAATGATTTTGCTGGCTCTCACTGAACCACTTCCCTCTTACTGAGCATCAAACCGCAGACCGTTCACAGCGCTGGGTGAAACCGGACAAACACATGTCACAGCAGACGCACCAACGTACAAAGTCTGAATTGATCAGACATCAATGGAACATGGGATATTGGAGGCGTTCTAGACGGGAGACAGACACAGCATGGTGTATAATGAACCCTCCATCCTGGAGGGTCCCCAGCAGGGGCGGATGTAACATTTCCCAATGGGGGGGGGGGGGGGGGGGGGGGGGGGGGGGTCTTAATTGCTTCGCGCCACGGGCGATGAAGAATTTTATACTGTATAATATACAGTATATCGCAAAAAATGGACAAAAAATGACTTAGGCGATTATTTAAGAAGGTGACGATATATTGATTTAATAGTGTTGCAGCTATCTATTGGTGAGTGTTTACTGTGTCACCTTCATAGCTTCCTCCAGTGCAGGCAGCGCCACCTCCAGGTCTCTGTGTGCGTTGTCAGCCATGGTTTTACATTTCACCTCCTCTGCTGCGATCCTCTCACTCTGAGCACTGACCACCTGGGGGAGGGACGCATGCACGCACGCATGCACGCACGCAACGCAACCACGCACGCACACGCACCCACACGCACGCACGCACGCACGCACACACGCGCACACACGCACGCGCACACGCACGCACGCGCACACGCGCACGCACAACACAATATTGATATTTAGGGTCCTGAATCGATTTATATTGCGATTGTTAGTTATGCAGTGATTTGATTTGATATATTGATATAACGCATTGTTTTCCCACAAATGACTGTGCTTTTATTATACTAGAACAGGGTGGCCAACCAGTCATAGACCAAGAGCCACGTTTTTCACCGTGTTACTGCAAAGAGCCACATCAAACAGTCAAAACGTTTATAAAACTGCTGCGATGGCCATCATGGTCGCAAATAGATTCCCCCTCTCCTGCCATAAGACATGTGTATTTGTGTGCAAGTGCGCAATGCAAAGACACACTATTAAAACATATAGACTTGTATTTAGAAACGGGGTTTACAATCCAAAAGTATATGACAAGTCAAAAAATATACACCTACACCTCCACGGTGGACTAGGAATCAGTCCATGATCGAGTGGTTAGGCACCACTGTATAGGGAATGAATGACTGCACCAGGCCGAGCGTTTTTGACGGTTTCATGTGGAAGCCCCTTAAGAGCCGCATGTAACCAGCTGAAGAGCCACATGTGGCTCGCGAGCCACGGGTTGACCACCCCTGTACTAGAACAAGGAGGATTCCACCCATTTAAGATTTTTTTTCCTGAGGGCGTACAAATGGAACCGTTCCATCTGTACACCCTCAGAAAAAAAAAAGTTCCTAAAAGAAAAAACACAAAATGGGGGGAACTTTATCATGTCCAACAACATCTAAGGTACAGCAACATGTTGAAAATGCGTGGAATTCTCCTTTAAAACAATATGGATCAACTAGAACATCTTAAAGCAATTTTAAACAATATAAATAACAAAATAACGTTAGTCAGTCTTTCTGACATGGACACATGGATATCAAAAAAACGATTTTAAACCTGGCGATTCGATATTGATATCATAGCATTAAGCACTGCAATATATTGGCGTATCTTTTTTTTTTCTTTTTGCCCATCTCTACAGTTTATCATAATTCAGTTCAGTTCATTTATTGGTCTTTTTTGAAGTGCTGCCAAGCACTTCCCTTAGACGATTTACGTGGCTGCGTGGCTGGCTGCGTGCTGGCTGCGTTGCTGCGTGGGGAATCGGCACGGTTTACAGGCTTGTACAGCAAATGCGCGCACCAAATGGTTTGTACAACGAATGCGCGAGCGCACCAAATGCATTTCCGTGCAGGAGGTTTGTACCACAAGTGCGCGGCCGCAACCAAATGTATTTCCTTCAGTGATGCATCAAATAAAGTTCGGGGGACCCCCCACACACACCACCACACAGGCAGCACTTCATTTCACACGGGTGTGTGATTTTTTTCCAGTATACACAGTTCAGTACTGAATTTTCTTTTTGTTGACCAAAAGGGACTGTGGGCGGAAGCCAGAGGTTATTGATGCCTGCCCTTCTAATAGATCAAATAATGAATTTAGCTACAAAAATAAAACAAAAAAACCTAAACAAAAAACAAAATGGAGGAATCTTTGAAACGAGTCACTGGACTTATCATTTACCTTCTGCTGCTCGTCAGCCTCCTTCTTCTGCGTAACGATGACGTCCAGGTACTCATCACACTGCCTCTGGAAGTCTGCCATGTTCTCCTTAGCAGCCGTCAGCTCCATGGTCATGGCCTCCACCTTGGAGCGAGTGTCTTCTATCTTCATCAGCCCTGTACGGAGCTTATCAGCCTGCTCTGATAGCTCACCGTGCTTCTGGGAGAGCAGCCTGCAACGGGAACACCAAGAACTAGGGCATTAACCAACTAGTCAACTAGTCGATTGTCAATAAGTAAAACCACAAGTCGAACTGGATGTTACTAGTTGACTAGTCGATAAGAAATGAATAAAAACTGAGGTATTATTATTTTTATTATTAATATTGTTTTAGTGTTACAACATAAATCTTAGCTGGATTATAGTCACCATAAGAGCGAGACGCTCGCCTCTGCCTCAGAAAGGTGCTTGGCTTCGAGTAGGGTCTGCCCCTGGCTTAAAACAAGTGCCGGGAGCCCAGGAGGTCAGGGGCAAGGATTCCCCCTTTCCCGCCCCCACCTTTTTTCTTTTTTAATATCATTATTTTTAATACCTGGTACATTAACGACTAGTCGACTAGTAAACTAGGCAACTAGTCGACAGGCAACTAATCGACAAGCGAATGCCCTACCAAGAACCAGTGTTGGTCTATATTACTCAGGAAAGTAGCTTCTTTACTTTACTCGTTACCCCTTAGACAAAGTAATATCATTACTTTACTTATTAATGGAATCGAAGAGTAATATATTACATATTACATTATTACTTTCCCAAGTTCTCAACTCCCACCTTTGAAAAAATAGAGATGTACAACATACTATGTTAAGCGAGCTCTTTTTAGAACTGAATCCAGTTTATTGGGATAATAATAGTCTCCAATCCCAGAAAACTGCACCTGAAACCAAAGCCAACAAAATCTGACATTGTAAATGTCTTTCTTAGATTAAAAAAAAAACAAAAAAACAAATATAAAAGGAGCAGAGAGAAGCAATGGGAACACAAACTGCAATAAACAAGTTTTATTACAGATCACAGCCAGCTCTCACCATAATCCATGCAACCCCATGTAAACAAACCAGATTAACAGGCTGTGTGCATTTAAATAGTGAGAACACAGCTGAACTCTGATTGGGCCAATTTGGACCGGTCCAACTCAAAGGGGGGATCGTTTCTAACGGAGAAATATAGAGCTAAGCAGTCCTGTCTCTCTCATGACTTCACCCTGGTTCCAGAAATGGATTCCAAACTGATTCAAACTGTGTTGGAGCTACAGTATATAATTCAAGAATTTAGATTGGGATTTTGTGCAAAATCAAATGCTAAGAGTGTGGAGCGTATTATTATGATGTCTATGTTCATCTAACATTCCTGTTCAAAGGAAGTCGGCATCGAACAATTCCCAGAGCACCTTTGAAATTTTAATTAGACCAAATGGTCATATTTAGCGGAGGCCGGCGGCCATCTTTATTTGGGCCTGGAGAACAGAGAAAGAAAGAGGGTTTTAATCACACCGTGTTGAGAGTGAGACAGGGGCGGATCTAGGCATGGGCATAGGGGGGCAATGGCCTCCTAAATGCCCTGACTGTCCCACCAAACATAATGGCATGCAAAACAACCCAAGATATTTCAAATTAAAGTGCTTCTATTTAAGATGATGTGAAACACTACTACTGCTACTAACTAACTACAGCTGTGTCACCACTAAACCAACAGCATTTCATCATTGAAAACAGAAAACTCTCTGAGTCAGACCTTTAGCTTTATGCATGCTGCGTGTCTGTTGCAACTTCAACAACAACTGATGTTATTATTAATGCTTTACTTGACTAATAAAAATGGGTGCTGCTTCATCGCCCGGCGATGAAGCAGCACCCATACCATTTTGCCATGCCCCCCCCCAATTGGCAAATGCTACATCCGCCCCAGGAGTGAGAGAGAGACAGAGGGACATTGGTCTCATCATTACGCTCTCTAGACTCTCCAGCACATGAGAGGATCTCACAAATCAAAGTCAAAGTCCACTACAAAGTCCAGCACATGCTTTAAGCCAAGCCTGCTGCTGATTTTAGCCATTAATTAATTTGGTCTTGGCTCACATATAGCCTGTGTTCTGTGTTCGGTCCTGGTTTAAATATAATGACTAAGAATAATAAGTATTCTACTTTACTTGAGAACACTTTTGTGCTTGGTGTTTTTTTTTTAGTGCTTTTGCTTTACTTCCATTTTGATGAGTTCATACCAGCGGTTTTATTATTATTTTTTTATGTACCTTTACAAAGGAAATACAGTTGTTTTTCCGCATGAAATGCGTGGCTTAGCAGCCAACAGGCTACCAACTTCCCAGTAGCGTTACATCCTTG
>CM076986.1:43948230-43955730 GCA_039105355.1 Benthosema pterotum | reverse complement strand
ACAGAGGTTTTCCTTAACTACAACCTGATTGTGATTCGTCCAGCGGTGCTAATTGGTGGCTGTGATAAGGTCTCTGTGCAGCGGCCAACCAGGGCTGTCGGTCGTTCACTCCAACTCACCAAGCTGATTATCTGAGGCTAATGGAGCCTGCCAGCCCAATTAGTGCTATTATGCGTGACCACTTCCCTGCTCCGCTAATTACTGTGTGTGCGCCGGACATTTGACTGTGTGTGTGTGTGTGTGTGTGTGTGTGTGTGTGTGTGTGTGTGTGTGTGTGTGTGTGTGTGCACAGCTATACGTGCACACAATAGGCACACCATATGTGCCTATTGTACTTTTACAGTGTGTGTGTGTGTGTGTGTGTGTGTGTGTGTGTGTGTGTGTGTGTGTGTGTGTGTGTGTGTGTGTGTTTGTCGGTTGGAAAACCTCGTATGTCCAGAACTGTTCATTTCAGAATAAAAATTCAAAACCAGAAAAAGCTAGCTGGAGTTCAAGCTTGTGGATCCGCTACTTTCAATGCTTTTTGTGACACCAATGGTTGAGGGACCACCAGTTCCAGGTGGTCCCCAGCTAAATGATGGAAAGTTGGTTAACCAGATGTAACTCTTAGAGATTGTAAAATATTCATCATGTGAATTAACTCTACACAACTAGAGAATGTAGAAGATTAATGGTCATTTTGATCTGTATGTTGGACTGTTTGGTTTCCCCAAATCCAGCCTGGAATTGTGGACAAAAACAAAAGTGAATCTTTACTTTTGGGGTCTGTGGGGCTAAAATGTCATCAAATTGTGGTCCGTGGCTCAAATTCTGAATAAACACTGGGCCCTGGCATGAAAATGGTTGAAAACCACTGCTGTAGTATGATCAACTCGGGTCGTTAAACACTCTCCGTGCCAGCCCTTTTCATATTTTCTGAGGTAGCCAGTGCCAGCGATTTTCATCTAAAAGTCATATTTCATATTTCGGTCCATGTTTCCCGTCGGACAAGTTAGTTGGCGACACACTTCCGGTTCCGGGTTGGTCCGTCCCTTATTTTGGTCCGTTCTGACTGGAATATGCGGTCGCTGCTCGCTGCTGTTATCATTGGGATCGTATCAAACCAGCGACGGTAAGCGACGTAGAGAGACGTAGATCAACCTAAGAGGCATCGGTCATAACTATTATTTGATAATGATAAGCCTGACGTAGCTCTACTGCAAGGGCACAAAAACTGTTAAGTTAGGAATAAAAAAACAAAAACAAAACACAAACGAGTCAGCACAGTAATGTACATAAGAGTTTTACCTGCGGCGCTAGCGATGGTACATGGAGTGAACCCTCCTGCTATGGCTGTACAAAGCCAGACTGTGGTCAGTAATTAGGGTAGAACCACCTCTGGTCTGGAGCCACGGTGTCACCCCCAACACCAGAGCTCATTTGAGAGCGACACGAGGCGTCAGTTAGCCGGTAACGAGACGATTCACGGCGAGGAGCGACGTGTCGCCGTGCAACCCGCCATGACCAACAGCTGCCACTGATTTTTTTAGATTTGTGTTTTTGTGTAAACTGTTTTTATTGTCACCCTTGTCGGTTTGGGTGCGGTTGTGGTTCATAATTTTAATGTTATGATGTGGGAAAATGGGCATAAAAACCCATTTGGGTTGGGGGGGGGGGGGGGGGGGGTAGAGGGCAGTGTAATAAGAAAAGCTAGGTGTCTCGTCCGCGCTGCTGGCCAATGGGGAGTGACGTTGTTACGCTGCTGGCCAATGGGGAGTGACGTTGTTACGCTGCTGGCCAATGGGGAGTGACGTTGTTACGCTGCTGGCCAATGGGGAGTGACGTTGTTACGCTGCTGGCCAATGGGGAGTGACGTTGTTACGCTGCTGGCCAATGGGGAGTGACGTTGTTACGTGGCGGCCATCTTGTGAGAGTATAGCATAACATTGTGTCTATGAGCATATACTTTTAAATGATAACTCACTTATTTTTCAACCGGTTTTCAAACGTATTGGTTTGTTGTAAACATCAGAGACGTCCGCACGCATACATTTGATCATCTACTGTATATGACGTTTTTAGAAAAAATAATGTAAATCCATTAAATGCCATAAAGCATACTTATTAGAGTTCTCAACGGGCCTGAAAATTAAGGCCCGGCCCTAACTAGCCCCTAACTGATCAGGCCCAAAGCCCGGCCAATTAGCATAGTTTTGAGGCCGACCCGGCCCTACAATGTCGGGTCGGGTTTGGGTAGAATTTGAGCACTCTACACAGAGTAAAAGTGAAAATACCAATCAGCACCATCTTCATAAGAGGTAAATACACAGACAGACAGAACAGAACTATTATTTTTACCATAATAAAATAATTCAATATATATTGCTTTTTTCATAGAGCCCTATAGGCCCGACCCGGCCCTATACTGATCTGTATACATTTTAGGCCTGACCCTAAAATCTCGGGTCGGGTCGGGCCTGGTCGGGTTCGGGCAGAGTTTGAGAACTCTAATACTTATATAAACATGATTATGTCACCACACATCCGGTTTCAAAGGTGAAAGGTGTACCTGAAGAGGGGTCCCACAGGGCTCATACACAGAACCACATGCAGATTGTTCCTGACCCGTTCCATCAGATAGCTGATCAGAGAGTCTGGAGTCTCCACCACCTTGTCCTTCCTGGCTGACTCTGACAGAGCGCTAAACAGCTGTAAAAACACATAATGTTCAACACCATCAGGTATAAAACTGTTTGGTAGGATTAGGTTTTGCCACAGTTTTACTGAGGTCAGGGTTAGGATTATTACATGGCTTGAATGAATTGAATGCTCCAATCAGAAGCCAGCGTTCTGGTCACGTGAGTGGTCACATATGTTACAACAACAGACTGCTCAACTCAACAGCAGACCTCTAGGCCCGGATGAACGTAGCCTACACAATTGCAGATAAAAAAGCAGCCTTGTTATGTACTATTTCTGTCAGTTGTTATTTGACAGAGATAGTACATAACAGAGGCGGATGTAGGCTAAAGGTCTGACTCTCTGAGTCAGACCTTTAGCTTTATGCATGCTGCGTGTCTGTTGCAACTTAAACAACAACTGATGTTATTATTGATGCTTTACTTGACTAATAAAAGTCCTGGAACTGGAAATGGTATGGGTGCGGCTTCATCGCCCGTGACGCTTTGCGCCACGGGCGATGAAGCCGCACCCATACCATTTTCTCCTGCCCCCCGTGGCCAATTGGGATATATTACATCCGCCCCTGGTTGGGGACCACCTCTGTACTGTACCTCATCGTACTCTGCCTGTGTATAGAGGTTGGGGACCACCTACCTCATCGTACTCAGTCTGTGTATAGAGGTTAGGGACCACCTACCTCATCATACTCTGCCTGCGTATAGAGGTTAGGGACCTCTCCAGAACTCAGGATATGACTGATATCATCCAGGAAGGACTGGTCAGAGACGTGGCTGTCATTCAACAGGAACATGGTGGGTCTGTTGTCCACTCCGGTCAGACGGAACAGCCTCTTGATGTCTGGAGACCAGGGAGACATGATACACCACAAGGATAGGATTAGTAACTAAAACTAGACAACATTAGGACAACAAAAAATAACTACCGTATTTTCCGGACTATAAGGCGCACCTAAAAGCCTTTAATTTTCTCAATCCACACTGTGCCTTATAATCCAGTGTGCCTTATATATGGATTGTTCGACTGCAGTAGCTTCTATTCTATGTTGACTGTAGTAGCTTCTATTCTATGTTAACTGCAGTAGCTTCTATTCTATGTTAACTGTAGTAGCTTCTATTCTATGTTAACTGTAGTAGCTTCTATTCTATGTTAACTGTAGTAGCTTCTATTATATGGTGACTGCAGTAGCTTCTATTCTATGTTGACTGCAGTAGCTTCTATTCTATGTTAACTGTAGTAGCTTCTATTCTATGTTAACTGTAGTAGCTTCTATTCTATGTTGACTGCAGTAGCTTCTATTCTATGTTGACTGCAGTAGCTTCTATTCTATGTTAACTGTAGTAGCTTCTATTCTATGTTGACTGCAGTAGCTTCTATTCTATGTTAACTGTAGTAGCTTCTATTCTATGTTGACTGTAGTAGCTTCTATTCTACTGTATGTTGACTGCAGTAGCTTCTATTCTATGTTGACTGCAGTAGCTTCTATTCTATGTTGACTGTAGTAGCTTCTATTCTATGTTGACTGCAGTAGCTTCTATTCTATGTTGACTGTAGTAGCTTCTATTCTATGGTGACTGCAGTAGCTTCTATTCTATGGTGACTGTAGTAGCTTCTATTCTATGTTGACTGTAGTAGCTTCTATTCTATGTTAACTGTAGTAGCTTCTATTCTATGTTGACTGCAGTAGCTTCTATTCTATGTTAACTGTAGTAGCTTCTATTCTATGTTAACTGTAGTAGCTTCTATTCTATGTTGACTGCAGTAGCTTCTATTCTATGTTGACTGCAGTAGCTTCTATTCTATGTTAACTGTAGTAGCTTCTATTCTATGTTGACTGTAGTAGCTTCTATTCTATGTTAACTGCAGTAGCTTCTATTCTATGTTGACTGCAGTAGCTTCTATTCTATGTTAACTGTAGTAGCTTCTATTCTATGTTGACTGCAGTAGCTTCTATTCTATGTTGACTGTAGTAGCTTCTATTCTATGTTGACTGTAGTAGCTTCTATTCTATGGTGACTGTAGTAGCTTCTATTCTATGTTGACTGCAGTAGCTTCTATTCTATGTTGACTGTAGTAGCTTCTATTCTATGTTGACTGCAGTAGCTTCTATTCTATGTTGACTGTAGTAGCTTCTATTCTATGGTGACTGCAGTAGCTTCTATTCTATGTTGACTGCAGTAGCTTCTATTCTATGTTAACTGTAGTAGCTTCTATTCTATGTTGACTGCAGTAGCTTCTATTCTATGTTGACTGTAGTAGCTTCTATTCTATGGTGACTGCAGTAGCTTCTATTCTATGTTAACTGTAGTAGCTTCTATTCTATGTTGACTGTAGTAGCTTCTATTCTATGGTGACTGCAGTAGCTTCTATTCTATGTTAACTGTAGTAGCTTCTATTCTATGTTGACTGCAGTAGCTTCTATTCTATGTTAACTGTAATAGCTTCTATTCTATGTTGACTGCAGTAGCTTCTATTCTATGTTGACTGCAGTAGCTTCTATTCTATGTTGACTGCAGTAGCTTCTATTCTATGGTGACTGCAGTAGCTTCTATTCTATGTTGACTGCAGTAGCTTCTATTCTATGTTGACTGTAGTAGCTTCTATTCTATGGTGACTGCAGTAGCTTCTATTCTATGTTGACTGTAGTAGCTTCTATTCTATGTTGACTGCAGTAGCTTCTATTCTATGCGCCTTATAATCCAGTGCGCCTTATAGTGCGGAAAATACGGTACTAAAACTAAATTTGCTAAACGAATAACAAATTAATGATAACAAACTAAAACTGTAGTGGGTGTTTGGAAACTTTAAAATGAACTGAAATTATGGGCAAAATGTCCTCCATATGTGCTCTGGCTCGAATCGTACTTGGATGGTAACCTCGGGGGAAGTCGGAATCAAACCGGGAACCGTATGGAGTTGAGCAGACCCCCCACCCCCCACCCACCCTTGTTTCAGGAATGGATTCCTCATTAATTTTCCTCATAGAATTTTCAAAAATTATCTATATAAAGATGATTACACCTATACTAACTGTAATTAGGAAAAATAATAATAATTCAACTTCAGAAATAAAACTGAAATAAAATTGACGAATGCAAAACTATGATAAAATCTGGACACACACATACGAGTGTGTTTGCAGTTTATAGTGCAGATATTCTACTGTTGGACAAATGATAGGTTTTTGGTTTACTTATGACAATAGACTTGATATCATAGTATGACAGTTCACTGGATATCTACAGTATACTATTGTGGATAGCTAGAAAGCAGGGAAAGACACTTGCCCGATCGGGCAACCAGTTAGCAGTCTTCACTTGCCCCACCATTTTTTTTTACTTGCCCCGGGCAAGCGGGCAAGTGCTAGTGTCAAGCCCTGTTATATATTAGCCTACTCTAGTATCCCTGTCATTCTGCCCCAGACAACTAAACGTTGAGGGAACTAGACTACAGGATCTGTCGATAAATTACACAGTATGACAGAAAACCCTGGCGATCCAAAATGTCAATTTTGTTGTCATTGAGTTAATGTGGAACAAACACACGAAGCTGGAAATAGGCCTAAACTTTACCAACATGACAGGCAGTAAACTGTGACAAATAGAGCCTGGTGTTGAGTCATTTCTTTGTGGCGGAGACATAAGGGCGACCGTCTGAGACAATTAATATTTAACGCTCAGCAACCTTCAGTGTAATTATGAGCAGAACAAATGTCGCACTATTGGCAAATTACCCAGCTATAAATTGATTTCACAGCACACACACACACACACACACACACACACACACACACACACACACACACACACACACACACACACACACACACACACACACACACACACACACAGTCATGTCCATCTGTCTGAATGATTCTACAGGTCAATCAATGTGTTGTGTTGAATCGTGGTTCTGATCGGTGAACATTGCTGTTGCTCCATTTTTCAACGTCATTAGCGTGACCTACATACACCAGTGATTCTTAAACTTTTATTTTTTCCCACGTCATGGACCGTTGACACCGATTTGGCTGCAACAGACAGACTGTGGGCCCAAATCCGAAACAGACAAGAAAAATATTTATGAAAAACGTGCTGCATGTCTGCTATTTTTGAGTGTGCAACGTTCAACGTGCATTACCTAATATATTTGCACTGCTACAGTGACAAATTAACAACAGACTGAGCGACACAGCTCAACTCGGACACAAGACCGAAAAGCCTCCATTGGACTGTACGTGAAGTGAGCAGAGTTGTCGTAACTGCTAGTTTAGTTTAACCCATACCTGGGCATTATGCGGCCCGGGGGCCAAATGCGGCCCTTTGGCTGTCTCTGACCGGCCCGGGGACCACCAGTGGTCCTTGAGAGAGTTCCAAGTTAAATATAGAAAGTTGGTTAACCAGATGTAACTCTTTGAGAGCGTAAAAATGAAACCAAATGGACCCTTGCGGGTCCATTTGGTTTCATTTTTACACTCTCAAGAGTTAAAATATTTATCTGAATTAGCCAGAGAATATAAAAGAATGGTCATTTTTGATCTAGCTTTGCTGTTTTGCTTGTGAAATCCAGCCTGGTATTGTGGACAAAAGCAAAAGAAATCTTTAGTTTTGGGGTCTGTGGGGCTAAAATGTCATCAAATTGTAGTCCGTGGCTCAAGTAGCTGGTGTCAAAATGGTTGGTCTCACTCTTACTTTTATCTTGAAATTAAATTAATATTACACAGCCTTTAGTTCAGCCTTTAGTCTTGGTCCTCCACAATATTTTATGCATCTCATTTGGCCCCTTGGGAAAAATAATTGCCCACCCCTGGTTTAAGCCTCT
>CM076986.1:43933230-43943230 GCA_039105355.1 Benthosema pterotum | reverse complement strand
CACAACACAACACAACACTCATCCACAGGGGCGGATTGGCCATCTGGAGTACAGGGAGTTTTCCCGGTGGCCTGCGCCACCTAGTGGCCTGGCTGGACAAGATCCAAAATGCACTAGTGGTGCTAGATGCTCGCCTGGAACATACAGATCAAAATGACCATTAATCTTCTACATTCTCTAGTTGTGTAGACTAAGTTGGGCTAATTCACATGATGAATATTTTAACTCTTGAGGGTGTAAAAATGAAACCAAATGGACCCGCAAGGGTCCATTTGGTTTCATTTTTTACACCCTCAAAGAGTTACATCTGGTTAACCAGCTGCCCCCCCAGGGTGGCCTGGCAAAGGCAAAATTATCCCGGTGGGAAAATATGTGCCAATCCGCCCCTGCAACACAACACTGATCCATGTCACTTTGATCCACCAAGCGGTCACTGAACACCCTGTAGAGTGAACACAACACCAAGTTCTGGACCGTCTGCAGGACGAAGCAAGTGTCTGTCTGCAGGGAAACAGCTGCAGCAACAAAGTAGAAGCAACATAGAGGGGAAACAGGCAAAAAAATATAGCTACAGTGTATACACAGGTATCTATATTGATTGGTCTAAAAAAAGGTCTATAGAGGCTAAAAAGTTGCCTCTATAGACCTGTGCAGTGACGTCACCGCCAAGTTCCGGAAGTGTTTTTGATCTTAGAAATTATTTGATTGTCCCAAAAGATTGTGTGTCATCAGGATTTGTCACGACCCGAGTTGGCTTTGTCCGCTTTGTAATCGTCTTTATATAAATTATTTTCGAAAAGTCTATGAGACAAATGAATGGGGAAAACACTTCTGGAACCGGGGCGGTGACGTCACTGCGCAGGTCTATTTGCCTCTACCTTTAAATACATATAAAAACATATAGTTCTAAAAGAAAGAAATATACTTTACACAGCTAGAATAAAACAACCAGCATGGAACAACCAGCATTTCTTTCTCTTTGTTTTTTTTTTCTTTTCTTACATAAAAACATTGTGAATATTACCGTATTTTCCGCACTTAAAAGCCTTTAATTTTCTCAAAAATCCACAGTGCGCCTTATAATCCAGTGCGCCTTATATATTGATTGTTTGACTGCAGTAGCTTCTATTCTATGTCAACTGCAGTAGCTTCTATTCTATGTTTGACTGCAGTAGCTTCTATTCTATGTCAACTGCAGTAGCTTCTATCCTCTGCGCCTTATAATCCAGTGCGCCTTATATATGAAAACAGTTCTAAAAGGTGCGCCTTATAATCCAGTGCGCCTTATATATGAAAACAGTTCTAAAAGGTGCGCCTTATAATCCAGTGCGCCTTATATATGAAAACAGTTCTAAAAGGTGCGCCTTATAATCCAGTGCGCCTTATATATGAAAACAGTTCTAAAAGGTGCGCCTTATAATCCAGTGCGCCTTATATATGAAAACAGTTCTAAAAGGTGCGCCTTATAATCCAGTGCGCTTTATAATCCGGTGCGCCTTATAGTGTGAAAAATACGGTACCTTCATACAAGAGCAAGACCGACAACGATGACGATGTTACATTACAAATTCCACATAAAGTACCAGGCCAGAATATAGAATATCATTTCATTCATACCTTTACTACATTCAGATCATATATTTAACGGTAGAGATCTGGATGTGAAAAGCCTGCTGAACATTTAGTCAGTCTATTGACACAGCAGACAGACAGAGAGCTACAGCCCTGCTCTGCGTCAGACGACTTTTACATCGATTGTGATTCTAAAGCATGGTCCAGACCGAAAGATTTCCAATGCAGGTGTCAGCTCTCCCCTGCCCTCATCGGCTCAATACTGACAGGGGCGGATTGGCACGTATTTTCGCACCGGGACAATTTTGCCTTTGCCAGGCCACCCTGGGGAGGGGGGGGGGGGGGGGGGGGGGGGGGGGGGGGGGGGAGGGGGGGGCAGCTGGTTAACCAGATGTAACTCTTTGAGAGCGTAAAAAATGAAACCTAATGGACCCATGCGGGTCCATTAGGTTTCATTTTTACACCCTCAAGAGTTAAAATATTCATCATGTGAATTATCCCAACTTAGTCTACACAACTAGAGAATGTAGAAGATTAATGGTCATTTTGATCTGTATGTTCCAGGCGAGCATCTAGCACATTCTAGTGCATTTTGGAAGTGCCACTACTAGTGCATTTTGGATCTTGTCCAGGCCACTAGGTGGCACAGGCAGGCCACCGGGAAAACTCCCTGTACTCCAGATGGCCAATCCGCCCCTGAATAATGACGTTACCTGTTGGCCACTCTGTGATGCATAGACTGATAACCAGATTAACATTGACCACTGGCTCAGTAGGGTTTTTTCTTCCCATAAATGATTGGCCTATTTAATACAGTACCTCAGTGGTTTTCAACCTTTTTTTGATACCAGGGCCCACTATTTATTCAGCATTTAATGATGATTTAGCTCCACAGACGCCAAAACTAAAGATTTGTTTTTTATGTCCACAATTCCAGGCTGGATTTGGGAAACAAACAAAAAAAAACAGTCCAACATGAATATTTTAACTCTTGAGAGTGTAAACATGAAACCAAATGGACCAGCAACGATCCATTTCCTCTTAAAGAGTTACATCTGGTTAACCAACTTTCCATCATTTATCCTGGGTGTGTGTGGACCACCTGGAATCCTCTCAGGGACCACTGGTTGAAAACCACTGTTATAGATTATGTAAATAATCTATAACAGTAGAAGGGTTACTGTAGATACCTGAAACATTCATGGGTCCACAGGCGAGTGATGTTGTGTTTGGTGTCATGGAAATCTCGGTGGACTCTGAGCAGACCCTGGAAGACCTGGACACAGAGGACATGAACCACCAAGACGTTTTATAAAGCTTTATAAACAGGGGTGTAGTGGAGGGGGGACGCGGGGGGGCGGCGTCCCCCCACTTCTCACATCTAAGATATTTTGGGGCAAAAGTAGGCCTATGTTTTTTGTCTTGTCATTTACTTTTATGGATACAATTAGGCATTGTAAAGAATCATTCTCAATATGCTATACTTACTTCAAATGCCAGTGTGCATGCAAGTGTGCATCCACTTATTTTCAATATTTTACACCTTAGATATGTTGTGTGACATGATAAAAAAAAAGTTCTCCCATTCTGTATTTCCTAGAAATGGAGGTGAAAAAAATCCTTAGCATGGTGAAATACATCTTGATGATGTTATGAAGATGTATTTCACCATGTTAAAGAGTTTCCTTTTTTCTGAGAGCCTACAAATGGAACCAAATGGACCCGCTAGGGTCCATTTGGTTCACATTTGTACGCTCTCAGAAAAAAAAATGAAAATGGGTGGAATTCCCTTTTAAGAGGCGTCCCCCCACTTCTAAAAGTACCACTACAACACTGATTATAAAGCATTTTATAAAGCAACTATGTTTACTCAAGTATTGTGCTTAAGTATAGATATCAGGCTATATGCATATCAGTAGGGCCGGGTCGGGCCTAGGGCTCCATGAAAAAAGCAATATATATATATTGAATTATTTTATTATGATACAAATACTAGTTCTGTTCTGTCTGTCTGTGTAATTATCTATTGTGGAGATGGTGCTGATTGGTATTTCACTTTTAAGGCCGTTAGAGACGGTGAGTCTGCAAAGCACACATTATGGTGGTGATTCCATTATGCCACTCAGTGCTAACAGACTAGAATGTGTAGTGAAAAAAAAAAAAAACAGCTCACAGGATTTAGCTCTAAAATCATACACAGGTATGTCTTAAAGCTATGCTAATTAGTCGGGCCAGGCTTTGGGCCTGATCAGTTAGGGCCGTTAAGGACTCTAGTCTGTGTGTGTGTGTGTGTGTGTGCATGCATGCGTGCATGTGTATAACCTTGCTGATATCCCTCAGATTGAACACTTAGTGTGTGCGTTGGGCGTGTCTGTGTGTGTGTGTGTGTGTGTGTGTGTGTGTGTGTGTGTGTGTGTGCGTGCGTGCGTGCGTGCGTTGCGTGCGTGCGTTGCGTGTGTGTGTCCTAACCTTAGAGATATCCCTCAGGTTGAACACGTAGTGTGTGCGGTTGGGCGTCGGTGGGAATCTCTCGCTGACGGCGTGGAAGAGCTCCAGCGTGGCGCGGACGACCGTCTGACCTAGAGGCTTCAACTCCTCCTCAAACACCTCCAAACTCTGCTGTATCAGAGAACCGAAGATATGGAGGACCTGGGTGTCCTGTAGGGGGCAACAGAGAGACAACAGGTGGTCCTTGAGGAAGGTTCCAGATGGTCCCCATACAGGCTAAATGATGGAAAGCTTATGTACCAGATGTAACTCTTGAGAATGTACAAAATGAAACCAAATGGACCCGCAATGCGGGTCCATTTGGTTTCATTTTCACACTCTCAAGAGTTAAAATAGTAGCTCCACTTAATTCTCGGCGGCGCTCGTTCATGAATCCTTTCCATTCCCATAATCCCTTGCTTCGGGCGCGTTCATGGAGAAATACTTCCGCATTTGACCACCAAATTTTGGTGGTCAAATGCGGAAATAGGCGCACTTCCGGCGGTCTTCCGGGTGCTTCAAAACGCCACTGAGCAACTTGTATTGAATTGCGCTCCAGTCCGCTCTCTATATTTATAACTCTATGGGGGATGACAGAGAGACAGAGAGACAGAGCTGAAGATGTGGAGGACCTGAGTGTCCTATAGGGGGAAACAGAGAGACAAAAGTAAGAGTAAAACATGAAACCAAATGGATCCTTGAGAATACAGTAGTAATATATGAATGGATTTACGGTACCTAAGCCTCAAAGCAAGGGCCAGTAAAATGCATGTCAATAAACAGTGCATCACTATACTGTACAAGGACACTTCATTTCTATAGAACAGAATCTGGATGAATCAAGTTTTGTTTTCGTTGCCTAAAGAATATTCCGACATGTGTCACAGATTGGACAAATCAATACAAGAAATGTTGTTCATAATGTAAAAGTTAAGATTAAAAGAGCACAAAGCCTCAAAGCTTCAAACCAAACTGTCCCAGACTTTAGATGAGAAGGACAGCTACAAATAAAAGAGTTTTTTTTTAGTCAAAAGAGGTCAATACTAATGATCCAAAACTTCACAAGGCCAAGGTGAGCAACAACACAAGAGGCAAAAGAAGAAATAGGCTGAGTTGTATAATACAAAATACAAAGGATGAAGAGACATTACCAAGCCCTAAATGAGGTCTCTGATTGGGATGCCAAACAGGGGCGGATCTAGGCATGGGCATGGGGGGGCAATGCCCCCCTAAATGCCCTGACTGCCCCACCAAACATGATGCCATGCAAAAACAACCCAAGATATTAAATCAAATTAAAGTGCTTCTATTTAAAATGATGTGAAACACTACTACTGCTACTAACTAACTACAGCTGTGTCACCACTAAACCAACAGCATTTCATCATTGAAAACAGAAAACTCTCTGAGTCAGACCTTTAGCTTTATGCATGCTGCGTGTCTGTTGCAACTTCAACAACAACTGATGTTATTATTGATGCTTTACTTGACTAATAAAAGTCCTGTAACTGAAAATGGTATGGGTGCGGCTTAATCGCCCGTGGCGCGAAGCGACACGGGCGATGAAGCTGCCCCCATACCATTCTCTCTTGCCCCTCCAACATGTTCTCTCTCCCCCCCCCCCCAAATGGGACATGTTACATCCGCCCCTGCAGCAGAGCAGCAGTGAGTCATTCTGTAGAGACAGAGACATAAGGCAGCACAGCGAAGTCTAAGTCTAAAGCTAAAAAAGAAAAAAAAAATCACACCCGTGTGAAATGAAGTGCTGCGTGTGTGGCTACAGTATACTAAAACACACTTCGTCCCATTGTGCTTGTTTCTCTGAACATGGCAACATCAACAATAGACACTTCGTCCCATTGTGCTTGTTTCTCTGAACATGGCAACATCAACAATACACACTTCGTCCCATTGTGCTTGTTTCTCTGAACATGGCAACATCAACATGACTCCACGCATGCAGGCAGGGACAGACAGACAGACAGACAGACAGACAGACAGACAGACAGACAGACAGACAGACAGACAGACAGACAGAACAGACAGACAGACAGACAGACAGACAGACACACAGACACACAGACACACACACATCTTGTACATCGTCTAAGGGGAAGTGCTTGGCAGCACTTCAAAAAGGTGCAAACGCAACTGAAGCAAAGAGCACAGTGGTGGGAGGTCTATTATCAAACATAGCCTTCACCCCAGAGTTTAAAAGACCACCTGTTTCTGATCAGTAACACCGAAGGCAGAAGGTAGAAAGAAAACCAAAAAAATCAGAATCTACAATGGCAAAGAAACATGTAAAAAGATCAAGGAGGTAAAGAGAATGGTGAGGAAAGCATGGAGGCAAGAGTCATCCTGGAGTGTGAGAAAGAGGTGGAATTACAAAGGGTGGGAGAAAGTGAACGTGTCAGAAAACGTGACAAAACTCCTGGACGCTGAAAGTAAATCTTTGTGCTCAAAATGAGACACAACTGTTGAGATGCTGAACTGAAGCTACAAGTCAGTTTGTTTATTTACATGTATTGCCGGTTATTTGTGCATCTATGAAGGGAAACTCCTTAAACCAGGGGTTTTCAACAGGTGGTTCGAGGACCACCAGTGGTCCTTGAGAGGTTTCCTGGTGATCCCCAGTTAAATTATTGAAAGTTGTTTAACCAGATGTAACTCTTTGAGAGTGTAAACATGAAACCAAATGGACCCTTGCGGGTCCATTTGGTTTCATGTTTACACTGTCAAGAGTTAAGATATTCATCATGTGAATTATCCCAAGTCTACACAACTAGAGAATGTAGAAGATTAATGGTCATTTTGATCTGTATGTTGGACTGTTTGGTTTCCCCAAATCCAGCCCTGGAATTGTGGACAAAAGCAAACATAAATCTTTAGTTTTGGGGTCTGTGGGGCTAAAATGTCATCAATTGGTGGTTTGTGGCTCAAATGCTGAATAAATAGTGGGCCCTGAAATCAAAAAGGATTAAAACCAGTAAACCACTGCCTTCAACATATTTACAGGACGGGGACAGGGTTCCAAATTTCTAACATTTTTAAATGATTTGAATCTCATATTTTTAGTACATAAATGCAGGAAATGCAAAAAGAAAGCATAAAGAGATCCAGGAGAAGTAGCAACCTGCTGCTTCAGTCTGTCAATATTTAGACTGTAGATTCACCTCTGAACTCCAATAATTATTCACACAAACACATGTCTGCTCTGCAAGTGGATGTCGAATATTTGATAAAGCATTTTTAAAAGATAAGGAAAAAATCGTTTTATAGTTTATTGTACACGTGTTTGAAAGGAAAAAGGTTGAGAAGCAGAATACGAGTTGATGAAGTATTTGTAATATGAAATCTATGAATATTGATCTTCAAATGTGTATTATGGTGATAAGAAATAACAGGTGGGAGTGTGGCTGCCATAATGTCATCTGTCAAAGGATTACATCATTTGTTATGAACTTGTACTACTAAACTATTTTCCATAAGGTCTAAATGGTCAAGGTGGAGGCAGTGTTGCCAACTGCCAAAATCCAAAATGCACTAGTGGCACTTCCAAAATGCACTAGAATGCGCTAGATGCTCGCCTGGAACATACAGATCAAAATGACCATTAATCTTCTACATTCTCTAGTTGTGTAGACTTGGGATTGTTCACATGATGACATGATGACTATTTTAACTCTTGGGAGTGTAAAAATGAAACCAAATGGACCCGCAAGGGTCCCTTTGGTTCATTTTTACACCAACTCTGGTTAACCAACTCTCCATCATTTAGCCTGGGGACCACTGGTTGAAAACCACTGTTAAAGGAGGAAAATGGTGAGAAATGAGGGTTTTATCTCTGGCGCCTGTCAACCAATTTCCAAAAGGCCAAAAAGTGTGTTTTTCACTAATTTTGGCGCTAGAGGGGGTCTGGAAAAAAGCTAAATATAGCAACAAATGCACCAAGTTGGCAACACTGGGTGGAGCACTTTATGAGCTGTAGTTTCACAGCGCAACACAACACGACATTGTGGTACTGCAGCTAAACTGTCCATAAAGAAATGACAAATTCGGATTCCAGAAAACACAAGATGAGGTGTAGATTTCTTGTGCTAGCACATACACAAAACTGTTGGTAGACTGTTGACAAGGACTGGATATATCAGTGCTGATTGAGGCTCAAACCATTAGAAATAACCTTGGGGGACATACTGTATACAATAAGTATTAAAAACAATTGTAGGATTCCATGTTTTCTATTTGTGCACTAAGTCAATTATTTTGTGGGACTGTGGGCTGATTTCCATAATTTCACTAGATTATAATCTCCTACACCAGCATTAGGGTCTAGATTGGATCCATTCCATGTACTGCATGTATTCTTTATCTTTAAGAACAATCATCTGGCATGAATTAGCGAAGGATATCAAAAGTGAAACCTTGACCATGTTGGTGTACCGTTGTGGATCTCTTTGTATTTTCTATTTGCATTTCCTAATGTAATAAATAAACCCATGTGCTTTGAATTGTGAGTACAGTGGTTTTCAACAGGTGGTCCGGGGACCACCAGTGGTCCTTGAGAGGGTTCCAGGTGGTCCCCCCCGAGGCTAAATGATGAAAAGTTAGTTAACCAGATGTAACTCTTTGAGAGCGTAAACATGAAACCAAATGTACCCTTGCGGGTCCATTTGGTTTAATGTTTACACTCTCAAGAGTTAAAATATTCATCATATGAATTATCCCAAGTCTACACAACTAGAGAATGTAGAAAATTTCCCAAATCCAGCCTGGAATTTGGACAAAAGCAAAACAAATTTTTAGTCTTTTAGACAGACAGACAGACAGGTACAAACACGACCCTACAGTGTGCACTGCACTGCACTGCACTGCACTGCACTGCACTGCACTGCACAGGCAGGCAGGCAGGCAGACAGGCAGGCAGGCAGGCAGGCAGGCAGGCAGACAGACAGACAGACAGACAGACAGACAGACAGACAGACAGACAGACAGACAGACAGACAGACAGACAGACAGACAGACAGACAGACAGACAGAAACAAGCAAGGCCCTCCAGTTGCAGAACAAAACTTCATTTCACACAGAGACCCTTGAGCTCTGTGAAGAGGACCTGGTGAGTGGTCCCTGGTTGTTTCCTCAATGCATCACAACTACAACACACACACGCCACTACAGCGGCTGTATGTATGCACTCATGTGCACACACATGCACGGCCGCGCAAACGCACACATAAGTATCAACAATGAAATGTATAAATGCTGTCGCACACACACGCGCGCGCACACACGCGCGCACATGCGCGCGCGCGACACACACACACACACACACACACACACACACACACACACACACACAACACACACACACACACACACACACACACACACACACACACACACACACACACACACACACACACACACACACACACACACAGAATTTAGAGAGGGAACAAGTGGAGGATGTAACTATGAGACAGGAAGAGACTGAAGAGGAGAGACAATGAAGAGTCCTGGAGAATAGAAGAGATTGAAAGGAGAGAGACAGACAGACAGACAGACAGACAGACAGACAGAACAGACAGACAGACAGACAGACAGACAGACAGACAGACAGACAGACAGACACGGGCGATGAAGCCGCACCCATACCATTTTCAGTTCCAGGACTTTTATTAGTCAAGTAAAGCATCAATAATAACATCAGTTGTTGTTGAAGTTGCAACAGACACGCAGCATGCATAAAGCTAAAGGTCTGACTCAGAGAGTTTTCTGTTTTCAATGATGAAATGCTGTTGGTTTAGTGGTGACACAGCTGTAGTTAGTTAGTAGCAGTAGTAGTGTTTGTGTTTCACATCATTTTAATTATAAGCTATTTTAAATATCTTGGGCTGTTTTGCATGCCATCATGTTTGGTGGGGCAGTCAGCCCCCCC
>CM076986.1:43925730-43928230 GCA_039105355.1 Benthosema pterotum | reverse complement strand
TCTCACCTGTATGGTCTTGGTGGTCTATCTCACCTGTATGGTCTTGGTGGTCTATCTCACCTGTATGGTCTTGGTGGTCTATCTCACCTGTATGGTCTTGGTGGTCTGGTCTATCTCACCTGTATGGTCTTGGTGGTCTAGTCTATCTCACCTGTATGGTCTTGGTGGTCTGGTCTATCTCACCTGTATGGTCTTGGTGGTCTATCTCACCTGTATAGTCTTGGTGGTCCTCTTGCGGCGGTCGTACCAGAAGCCGTGGTCCATCCAGAGTCGCAGCAGCTCCAGCGGGGGTTGGGTTCCGGTCGGGTCGCGACCCGCCATGCTGAGGTCGTCCAGGAAGCACAGCAGTCGTTTCCCTCCCAGAGGAACGTACTGACCTTTAGTTCTCTTCTCTACACGACGTTCTACGCTGGACTGGAGGTCTGTGGAACTGGTCTGGACCAGGAGAAATAAAATACCTGTCATTTATGGACTATAAGACTCTACAGTTTATTAATCTGGACTGGAGGTCTGTGGAACTGGTCTGGACCAAGAGAAATAAAATACCTGTCATTTATGGACTATAAGACTCTACAGTTTATTAATCTGGACTGGAGGTCTGTGGAACTGGTCTGGACCAAGAGAAATAAAATACCTGTCATTTATGGACTATAAGACTCTACAGTTTATTAATCTGGACTGGAGGTCTGTGGAACTGGTCTGGACCAAGAGAAATAAAATATCTGTTGTTTATGGACTATAAAACGCTACAGTTTATTAATTCTCTTCGCGCCGATAACGCGGGGCTCGTGGACATCCCGTTAGAACCCCACTGCCGGTAACGCGGACGGCTCGTATCACGACGAGATGTAGATTTCATTCTTTAATCCAACTATTAGTCCGTGCGCATCGTCTGATGATCATCCCGTTGCTAACTTTCATTTGGAACAGAATTGAGCGACAACTCTTTTTTTTTTGTCCCATTCACTTCCATTCAATCCAATGCATTCAAACGGCTCTCCTGTGTTTTCGCTCTGAATGGGGTTGTCGCACTGGTGAATCAACTAGCGCTACACGGCTCTTCCTGACTTGTGACCCGGATGTATATGGGCAGATCGCCAGATGACCGATTAGGCAAGACAACAGACACAGCATAACAGAAACAGCACATCCTGTTTAGGAGATCTGAGCTTCAAAATAAGGGCTTTTTACCGATCGAACTGGTTTGAGCCGCGGCAATGGAGAGGAAACAAAGAAGGTCCCCCTAGCGGTCAATGAGTTAATCTGGACTGGAGGTCTGTGGAACTGGTCTGGACCAAGAGAGGGAAATACCTGTCAATTAGAGTTCTCAAACTCTGCCCCAACCCGACTAGACCAGGCCCGACCTGACCCGGAATTTTAGGGTCAGGCTCGGGCCTAAAATGTATGCAGATCAGTAGGGCCGGGTCGGACCTATAGGGCTCCATGAAAAAAACTATATATACTACAAATCGAGGCCCGGCCCAGTTAGGGCCTGGCCTCGATTTTCAGGTCCGTTGGGAACCCTAGCCTACTGTATGTACTGTACACACTGTTTTGCTATGTTTTTATTAACTTGTCCTTATGTATGTTCAGGGGTTGACACTAAGGTCTCTGAGGTACTTGCCCAGCGGGCAAGTACCTCAGAGGTTCTACTTGCCCTCAGGTCATGGTCACTTGCCCCCCAAAAATTAATCCTTGAAAGGGTTCCAGGTGGTCCCCAGTTAAGTTAGTTAACCAGATGTAACTCTTGAGAACGTAAAAATGAAACCAAATGGACCCTTGCGGGTCCATTTGGTTTCATTTTTACACTCTCAAGAGTTAAAATGAATCATCTTAATTAGCCCAGGTCTACACAACTAGAGAATGTAGAAGATTAATGGTCATTTTGATGTGTATGTTAATTTGCCTGTTTTGTTCCCCAAATCCAGCCTGGAATTGTGGATATCTAGAAAGCAGTGAAAGACACAGAGGCAGAGTGCAATGACTGCCTTCAAGACAAATTTATCTTGTGTTGTGTTATAGTGCACTAAGTTGCACACTTGCCCCATCGGGCAACCAGGTAGCAGTCTTCACTTGCCCCACCATTTTTTTACTTGCCCGGGCAAGCGGGCAAGTGTTAGTGTCAAGCCCTGATGTTGTCATGATTTGTTGAGCCCTGAGTTGGCTTTTTATGCACAAGCAATGATAGAGACACCGTTGAGGTTTGTATTTGTAATAGTGGTATTTCTGAGTTTTTGTCATGCCAGGGACCCCCGACAGACACAGACTCCCACGGTGGTCCCACTATTTAGAAATGGTTTAAAAAAAAAACATTAAATAAAAGAACAAGAAATAAAGTTTTCACTGTCTATAGCTCCTACCTTGCAGCTCCCTCTGATATTTAATACATTGGTGGAATATTTTTTGGTGGGAGAAATTTCATTTATTTTCATTTTTTTTCTCACCCTCCCATTTGACTACTGTGAAAGCAGGTGTCTAAAAGCTGATTAAATGCTGTTCT
>CM076986.1:43908230-43923230 GCA_039105355.1 Benthosema pterotum | reverse complement strand
GCCCTGAGTGGCCAGGGGCAGCTCTCTAACAGCAGTTACATCCGCCCTGAGTGGCCAGGGGCAGCTCTCTAACAGCAGTTACATCCGCCCTGAGTGGCCAGGGGCAGCTCATCAGCAGTTACATCCGCCCTGAGTGGCCAGGGGCAGCTCTCTAACAGCAGTTACATCCGCCCTGAGTGGCCAGGGGCAGCTCATCAGCAGTTACATCCGCCCTGAGTGGCCAGGGGCAGCTCATCAGCAGTTACATCCGCCCTGAGTGGCCAGGGGCAGCTCTCTAACAGCAGTTACATCCGCCCTGAGTGGCCAGGGGCAGCTCATCAGCAGTTACATCCGCCCTGAGTGGCCAGGGGCAGCTCATCAGCAGTTACATCCGCCCTGAGTGGCCAGGGGCAGCTCATCAGCAGTTACATCCGCCCTGAGTGGCCAGGGGCAGCTCATCAGCAGTTACATCCGCCCTGAGTGGCCAGGGGCAGCTCATCAGCAGTTACATCCGCCCTGAGTGGCCAGGGGCAGCTCATCAGCAGTTACATCCGCCCTGAGTGGCCAGGGGCAGCTCTCTAACAGCAGTTACATCAGCCCTGAGTGGCCAGGGGCAGCTCATCAGCAGTTACATCCGCCCTGAGTGGCCAGGGGCAGCTCATCAGCAGTTACATCCGCCCTGAGTGGCCAGGGGCAGCTCATCAGCAGTTACATCCGCCCTGAGTGGCCAGGGGCAGCTCATCAGCAGTTACATCCGCCCTGAGTGGCCAGGGGCAGCTCTCTAACAGCAGTTACATCCGCCCTGAGTGGCCAGGGGCAGCTCTCTAACAGCAGTTACATCCGCCCTGAGTGGCCAGGGGCAGCTCATCAGCAGTTACATCCGCCCTGAGTGGCCAGGGGCAGCTCTCTAACAGCAGTTACATCCGCCCTGAGTGGCCAGGGGCAGCTCTCTAACAGCAGTTACATCCGCCCTGAGTGGCCAGGGGCAGCTCATCAGCAGTTACATCCGCCCTGAGTGGCCAGGGGCAGCTCATCAGCAGTTACATCCGCCCTGAGTGGCCAGGGGCAGCTCATCAGCAGTTACATCCGCCCTGAGTGGCCAGGGGCAGCTCATCAGCAGTTACATCCGCCCTGAGTGGCCAGGGGCAGCTCATCAGCAGTTACATCCGCCCTGAGTGGCCAGGGGCAGCTCTCTAACAGCAGTTACATCCGCCCTGAGTGGCCAGGGGCAGCTCTCTAACAGCAGTTACATCCGCCCTGAGTGGCCAGGGCAGCTCATCAGCAGTTACATCCGCCCTGAGTGGCCAGGGGCAGCTCTCTAACAGCAGTTACATCCGCCCTGAGTGGCCAGGGGCAGCTCATCAGCAGTTACATCCGCCCTGAGTGGCCAGGGGCAGCTCATCAGCAGTTACATCCGCCCTGAGTGGCCAGGGGCAGCTCTCTAACAGCAGTTACATCCGCCCTGAGTGGCCAGGGGCAGCTCTCTAACAGCAGTTACATCCGCCCTGAGTGGCCAGGGGCAGCTCTCTAACAGCAGTTACATCCGCCCTGAGTGGCCAGGGGCAGCTCATCAGCAGTTACATCCGCCCTGAGTGGCCAGGGGCAGCTCATCAGCAGTTACATCCGCCCTGAGTGGCCAGGGCAGCTCATCAGCAGTTACATCCGCCCTGAGTGGCCAGGGGCAGCTCATCAGCAGTTACATCCGCCCTGAGTGGCCAGGGGCAGCTCATCAGCAGTTACATCCGCCCTGAGTGGCCAGGGGCAGCTCTCTAACAGCAGTTACATCCGCCCTGAGTGGCCAGGGGCAGCTCTCTAACAGCAGTTACATCCGCCCTGAGTGGCCAGGGGCAGCTCATCAGCAGTTACATCCGCCCTGAGTGGCCAGGGGCAGCTCTCTAACAGCAGTTACATCCGCCCTGAGTGGCCAGGGGCAGCTCATCAGCAGTTACATCCGCCCTGAGTGGCCAGGGCAGCTCATCAGCAGTTACATCCGCCCTGAGTGGCCAGGGCAGCTCTCTAACAGCAGTTACATCCGCCCTGAGTGGCCAGGGGCAGCTCTCTAACAGCAGTTACATCCGCCCTGAGTGGCCAGGGGCAGCTCTCTAACAGCAGTTACATCCGCCCTGAGTGGCCAGGGCAGCTCATCAGCAGTTACATCCGCCCTGAGTGGCCAGGGGCAGCTCTCTAACAGCAGTTACATCCGCCCTGAGTGGCCAGGGGCAGCTCTCTAACAGCAGTTACATCCGCCCTGAGTGGCCAGGGGCAGCTCATCAGCAGTTACATCCGCCCTGAGTGGCCAGGGGCAGCTCATCAGCAGTTACATCCGCCCTGAGTGGCCAGGGGCAGCTCATCAGCAGTTACATCCGCCCTGAGTGGCCAGGGGCAGCTCATCAGCAGTTACATCCGCCCTGAGTGGCCAGGGGCAGCTCTCTAACAGCAGTTACATCCGCCCTGAGTGGCCAGGGGCAGCTCATCAGCAGTTACATCCGCCCTGAGTGGCCAGGGGCAGCTCATCAGCAGTTACATCCGCCCTGAGTGGCCAGGGGCAGCTCTCTAACAGCAGTTACATCCGCCCTGAGTGGCCAGGGGCAGCTCTCTAACAGCAGTTACATCCGCCCTGAGTGGCCAGGGGCAGCTCTCTAACAGCAGTTACATCCGCCCTGAGTGGCCAGGGGCAGCTCATCAGCAGTTACATCCGCCCTGAGTGGCCAGGGGCAGCTCATCAGCAGTTACATCCGCCCTGAGTGGCCAGGGGCAGCTCATCAGCAGTTACATCCGCCCTGAGTGGCCAGGGGCAGCTCATCAGCAGTTACATCCGCCCTGAGTGGCCAGGGGCAGCTCTCTAACAGCAGTTACATCCGCCCTGAGTGGCCAGGGGCAGCTCATCAGCAGTTACATCCGCCCTGAGTGGCCAGGGGCAGCTCATCAGCAGTTACATCCGCCCTGAGTGGCCAGGGGCAGCTCTCTAACAGCAGTTACATCCGCCCTGAGTGGCCAGGGCAGCTCTCTAACAGCAGTTACATCCGCCCTGAGTGGCCAGGGGCAGCTCTCTAACAGCAGTTACATCCGCCCTGAGTGGCCAGGGGCAGCTCTCTAACAGCAGTTACATCCGCCCTGAGTGGCCAGGGGCAGCTCATCAGCAGTTACATCCGCCCTGAGTGGCCAGGGGCAGCTCATCAGCAGTTACATCCGCCCTGAGTGGCCAGGGGCAGCTCTCTAACAGCAGTTACATCCGCCCTGAGTGGCCAGGGGCAGCTCATCAGCAGTTACATCCGCCCTGAGTGGCCAGGGGCAGCTCATCAGCAGTTACATCCGCCCTGAGTGGCCAGGGGCAGCTCATCAGCAGTTACATCCGCCCTGAGTGGCCAGGGGCAGCTCTCTAACAGCAGTTACATCCGCCCTGAGTGGCCAGGGGCAGCTCTCTAACAGCAGTTACATCCGCCCTGAGTGGCCAGGGGCAGCTCATCAGCAGTTACATCCGCCCTGAGTGGCCAGGGGCAGCTCATCAGCAGTTACATCCGCCCTGAGTGGCCAGGGGCAGCTCTCTAACAGCAGTTACATCCGCCCTGAGTGGCCAGGGGCAGCTCATCAGCAGTTACATCCGCCCTGAGTGGCCAGGGGCAGCTCTCTAACAGCAGTTACATCCGCCCTGAGTGGCCAGGGGCAGCTCTCTAACAGCAGTTACATCCGCCCTGAGTGGCCAGGGGCAGCTCATCAGCAGTTACATCCGCCCTGAGTGGCCAGGGGCAGCTCTCTAACAGCAGTTACATCCGCCCTGAGTGGCCAGGGGCAGCTCTCTAACAGCAGTTACATCCGCCCTGAGTGGCCAGGGGCAGCTCATCAGCAGTTACATCCGCCCTGAGTGGCCAGGGGCAGCTCATCAGCAGTTACATCCGCCCTGAGTGGCCAGGGGCAGCTCATCAGCAGTTACATCCGCCCTGAGTGGCCAGGGGCAGCTCTCTAACAGCAGTTACATCCGCCCTGAGTGGCCAGGGGCAGCTCATCAGCAGTTACATCCGCCCTGAGTGGCCAGGGGCAGCTCATCAGCAGTTACATCCGCCCTGAGTGGCCAGGGGCAGCTCTCTAACAGCAGTTACATCCGCCCTGAGTGGCCAGGGGCAGCTCATCAGCAGTTACATCCGCCCTGAGTGGCCAGGGGCAGCTCATCAGCAGTTACATCCGCCCTGAGTGGCCAGGGCAGCTCTCTAACAGCAGTTACATCCGCCCTGAGTGGCCAGGGGCAGCTCATCAGCAGTTACATCCGCCCTGAGTGGCCAGGGCAGCTCATCAGCAGTTACATCCGCCCTGAGTGGCCAGGGGCAGCTCATCAGCAGTTACATCCGCCCTGAGTGGCCAGGGGCAGCTCTCTAACAGCAGTTACATCCGCCCTGAGTGGCCAGGGGCAGCTCATCAGCAGTTACATCCGCCCTGAGTGGCCAGGGGCAGCTCATCAGCAGTTACATCCGCCCTGAGTGGCCAGGGGCAGCTCTCTAACAGCAGTTACATCCGCCCTGAGTGGCCAGGGGCAGCTCTCTAACAGCAGTTACATCCGCCCTGAGTGGCCAGGGGCAGCTCATCAGCAGTTACATCGCCCTGAGTGGCCAGGGGCAGCTCTCTAACAGCAGTTACATCCGCCCTGAGTGGCCAGGGGCAGCTCATCAGCAGTTACATCCGCCCTGAGTGGCCAGGGGCAGCTCATCAGCAGTTACATCCGCCCTGAGTGGCCAGGGGCAGCTCATCAGCAGTTACATCCGCCCTGAGTGGCCAGGGGCAGCTCATCAGCAGTTACATCCGCCCTGAGTGGCCAGGGGCAGCTCATCAGCAGTTACATCCACCCTGAGTGGCCAGGGGCAGGCTAACGCAGGACTCAGACTAATTGCGGCGCCTTGGAGCCACACTTACACTGTAATTGTAGGAAAAGTGAGATGGAGGCTATATGCAGCGCTGCAAGTGTGTGTGTCCGTGCACGCGGCCGTGCACGGGCATGGGCACAGACGCACACACAAACCCATGCATACACCTACACTCACTCACCTATGCTTGGCTCAAGACTCCTGCCATCTAGTCCAGGGGTTTTCAACAGGTGGTCTGGGGACCACCGGTGGTCCCTGAGAGGGTTCCAGGTGGTCCCCAGCTAAGTTGGCTAACCAGATGTAACTCTTGAGTGTAAAAAAACAAAACAAAACAAAACAAATGGACCCGCAAGGGTCCATTTGTTTTGTTTTTTTTAATTATGGGCAAAGACCCAGTCTAGAGGGACCCCCTCCCTCCCTCTCTCCTTACCTGTGAGGACATGTTGAGGGTGTGGGTGGTCCACAGCGTCGTGTCCAGACCCTGGAGGACCCCCTGGACCACCGTGGTCTTCCCTGAGCCTAGCGGACCGGTCAGCAGCACCGGGCGACCGGACAGAACCAGAGACCTCAGCAGGAAGCTGTAGCGGACCGAGTCCAACGTAGGGACCACCAGCTGGTAGAATGGAGCACTGAGGGACCACCACACAGACAGGAAACAGGGGGAGTTAGGGGTCCAAATGGATCTTAGCAGATCCATTTGGCTCAAAAATCTTACCATGTTACAACCACCATGTTAATGATTTTTCTTTTAGGACATTAACACATCGACCGTGAGCGCGCGGCCGTCGTTTTCTGCCCTATGTCACGGCTCAAGCTAGTGCGTTCGGTAAAAAACCCTTATTTTGAAGCGCCAGATCTCCTAAACAGGAGGGGGGTGCCGTCATGCTTATTTCTGGTGTCTTGACTAACCTGTCCTCTGACGATCTGAGCAAAAAGTTCCGGGTCAAAAGTCAGGAAGTGACTTCTAGCCCTAGTTGATTTTTTGCATTGGATTGAATGGGTGCAAATGGGACAAACAAAACAAGTTGTCGCGCCAATTCTGTCCCAAATGAAAGTCAGCAACGGGATCGTTATCAGACGATGCGCTGGGACTAATAGTTGGATTAAAGAATGAAATCTACATTTCGTCGTTTTCTGCACCTTGGGCGGAATGGATCAGCGGTCCAGGAGTTAAAAAAAAAAAAAAAAAAAAAAAAAAAAAAAACATTAACATGGTGAAACACAACGTGTGTCACTTGTGTTTCACTATGGTAATGGTTAAAATAAATAAAAATTAATGTTATACACCAAATATTATTAATGAGTGAGGCAGCAGCAGCCATGTTGTCATCAGAAAAGTTTATCTGTGGGAGTCTGGGGAAAAGGATCACATGACTGACTAAATACATCATTTGTTCACAAAATTTGAAAGCGGTTTATTTTTTTATTATCCAGTCCTAATAAACCCCAGGAAATTATAAGTGTCCACAGAAGTTGACAGGATCTACTGAATGTGAAGGAGGAGGTAGCACACCACACTGCACTTTACACACTCCATATTAGTGCGTGTCTGACCCAGAGGATCAAGATGACAGTTTGTCACATTCACACATTCATCATTTTTGGCCAGATGTAATTTCCTGGGGTTTATTAGGACTGTAGTAAATGATAAAAAAAAAAAAAAACGCTTTAAAATGTTGTTAACAAATGTGTATAAGATCATGATTGAATGCTCCCTCACATATCTTAAATTCATAAATCTAAAGAAAGCAAGGAATGTAAAACAATTAACATCCATCTTTTACGTTCTATAATAACAACATGAACCGGTTGGAAAAAATGGTTGTCCTTCAAATCTGAGGCTGGTTCGACAAATGTCATCTGAACCCTGTTTTTCAAACGTTTTCATGTCAAGGACCCCCACATTCACTAGCTCTATCTAGGCCATGAGCGTGCATGTGTGCGCGCACACACACACGTTTAGAGGTGAGCACTCTTGACCAAGTGGAGAGAACTAAAGTGGACTGCAGGTGTCTGGCATGGAATCAAGTATACTGGGCCAAGACACACACACACACACACACACACACGCACGCACGCACGGACGCACGCGCGCACACGCACGCACAACGCACACGCACACACACGCATGCGCACGCACAGGCACACACACGCACACGCACACGCACACACACACACACACACACACACACACACACACACACACACACACACACACAGTGTCTCACCTGGCTGGGTAGCGCCAGCCCTTGGGCAGCTTATCTGTGAAAGGTTGCCAGGTTTTGTTCTTGGTGTCAACATAGTAGTCGTAGATAGTGAGCTGCAAGAAAGAGAGCAGAAAGATAAGGAGTTACTACACCCCCAGTCTGAACAAATAACACCGAGGATAATAGAGTTCACGCTCTGAGCACCAGGGGCGGATGTAACCTTTCCCAATTGGGGGGCAGGACAAAATGGTATGGGGGCGGCCCACAAAACATGATGGCATGCAAAACAACCCAAGATATTTCAAATTAAAGTGCTTCTAATTAAAATGATGTGAAACACTACTACTGCTACTAACTAACTACAGCTGTGTCACCACTAAACCAACAGCATTTCATCATTGAAAACAGAAAACTCTCTGAGTCAGACCTTTAGCTTTATGCATGCTGCGTGTCTGTTGCAACTTCAACAACAACTGATGTTATGCTTTACTACCGAAAATGGTATTTGTACGTCTTCCCATAACATTTTCACCTGCCGCCACCCATAACATTTTCACCTGCCCCCCAATTGGAAAATGTTACATCCGCCCCTGACACGCGTGCGCACGCACGCACACGCACACACAGCTAACTTCATTCGTATTTTTTGACCACGCTTAGGAGGTGGGTCTCTATTAGTGATTTTATGTTTCTGGTGAATTGTGGCATGGGGGCAGTTCATCGGCCGTGGCGCGAAGGGACACGGCCGATGAAGCCGCCCCCATGCCATTTTCACCTACCCCCCCGCCTTCCTGCCCCCCAATTGGAAAATGTTACATCCGCCCCATGCACCTTGTTAGGGAAGGATCCCTCCATCTCCCTCAGGTAGTTGTCCATCCTCTCTCTTCCTCTCTGGTCCACGGAGGAACACAGAGACCACACCAGACTGAAGATGAACCACAGCTCCACCATGCGAGCATAGTGTTCTGGATCCATCTGGTTCACCTGAAACAAGAAATTAAAAATGCATGGTCAATCTGTTAATCCGGTATGGAACACTCAGCTCATATAATTTTTATTATCGGCAGAACGATGGTTTCCATTTTCGCATTGCAACTTTTCAGGAATAGAAACCGTACAGTTTCTGTTAGCTTGGATTCCCAGAAAGTAGAATCTAGTGTCTGAAACTAGAATCTAGCGTCAGAAACTAGAAGCTAGCGTCAGAAACTAGAATCTAGCGCCAGAAACTAGAAGCTAGCGTCAGAAACTAGAATCTAGTGTCAGAAACTAGAAGCTAGCGTCAGAAACTAGAATCTAGTGTCAGAAACTAGAATCTAGTGTCAGAAACTAGAAGCTAGCGTCAGAAACTAGAATCTAGCGTCAGAAACTAGAATCTAGTGTCAGAAACTAGAATCTAGCGTCAGAAACTAGAATCTAGTGTCAGAAACTAGAATCTAGCGTCAGAAACTAGAATCTAGCGTCAGAAACTAGAATCTAGCGTCAGAAACTAGAATCTAGCGTCAGAAACTAGAATCTAGTGTCAGAAACTAGAAGGCAGCGTCAGAAACTAGAATCTAGTGTCAGAAACTAGAATCTAGCGTCAGAAACTAGAAACTAGTGTCAGAAACTAGAATCTAGCGTCAGAAACTAGAAACTAGCGTCAGAAACTAGAATCTAGTGTCTGAAACTAGAAACTAAACAGGACTAAATGAGTTAACAGTATCCCAGTCCATCAGGCTGTATTCCTTGTTCCTACCCCGTTCTCCTTGGTAGCCAGGGCCTCATACAGAGTGTATTAGTTCCTACCCCGTTCTCTGGTGTAGCCAGGGCCTCATACAGAGTGTATTAGTTCCTACCCCGTTCTCTGGTGTAGCCAGGGCCTCATACAGAGTGTATTAGTTCCTACCCCGTTCTCCGGTGTAGCCAGGGCCTCATACAGAGTGTATTAGTTCCTACCCCGTTCTCCTTGGTAGCCAGGGCCTCATACAGAGTGTATTAGTTCCTACCCCGTTCTCTGGTGTAGCCAGGGCCTCATACAGAGTGTATTAGTTCCTACCCTGTTCTCTGGTGTAGCCAGGGCCTCATACAGAGTGTATTAGTTCCTACCCCGTTCTCCTTGGTAGCCAGGGCCTCATACAGAGTGTATTAGTTCCTACCCCGTTCTCCTTGGTAGCCAGGGCCTCATACAGAGTGTATTAGTTCCTACCCCGTTCTCTGGTGTAGCCAGGGCCTCATACAGAGTGTATTAGTTCCTACCCCGTTCTCTGGTGTAGCCAGGGCCTCATACAGAGTGTATTAGTTCCTACCCTGTTCTCTGGTGTAGCCAGGGCCTCATACAGAGTGTATTAGTTCCTACCCTGTTCTCCTTGGTAGCCAGGGCCTCATACAGAGTGTATTAGTTCCTACCCCGTTCTGCGGTGTAGCCAGGGCCTCATACAGAGTGTATTAGTTCCTACCCTGTTCTGCGGTGTAGCCAGGGCCTCATACAGAGTGTATTAGTTCCTACCCTGTTCTCCTTGGTAGCCAGGGCCTCATACAGAGTGTATTAGTTCCTACCCTGTTCTCCTTGGTAGCCAGGGCCTCATACAGAGTGTATTAGTTCCTACCCCGTTCTCTGGTGTAGCCAGGGCCTCATACAGAGTGTATTAGTTCCTACCCCGTTCTCTGGTGTAGCCAGGGCCTCATACAGAGTGTATTAGTTCCTACCCTGTTCTCTGGTGTAGCCAGGGCCTCATACAGAGTGTATTAGTTCCTACCCTGTTCTCTGGTGTAGCCAGGGCCTCATACAGAGTGTATTAGTTCCTACCCTGTTCTCCTTGGTAGCCAGGGCCTCATACAGAGTGTATTAGTTCCTACCCCGTTCTGCGGTGTAGCCAGGGCCTCATACAGAGTGTATTAGTTCCTACCCTGTTCTCTGGTGTAGCCAGGGCCTCATACAGAGTGTATTAGTTCCTACCCTGTTCTCCTTGGTAGCCAGGGCCTCATACAGAGTGTATTAGTTCCTACCCCGTTCTCTGGTGTAGCCAGGGCCTCATACAGAGTGTATTAGTTCCTACCCTGTTCTCTGGTGTAGCCAGGGCCTCATACAGAGTGTATTAGTTCCTACCCTGTTCTCCTTGGTAGCCAGGGCCTCATACAGAGTGTATTAGTTCCTACCCCGTTCTGCGGTGTAGCCAGGGCCTCATACAGAGTGTATTAGTTCCTACCCTGTTCTCTGGTGTAGCCAGGGCCTCATACAGAGTGTATTAGTTCCTACCCCGTTCTCTGGTGTAGCCAGGGCCTCATACAGAGTGTATTAGTTCCTACCCTGTTCTCTGGTGTAGCCAGGGCCTCATACAGAGTGTATTAGTTCCTACCCTGTTCTCCTTGGTAGCCAGGGCCTCATACAGAGTGTATTAGTTCCTACCCCGTTCTCTGGTGTAGCCAGGGCCTCATACAGAGTGTATTAGTTCCTACCCTGTTCTCTGGTGTAGCCAGGGCCTCATACAGAGTGTATTAGTTCCTACCCTGTTCTCCTTGGTAGCCAGGGCCTCATACAGAGTGTATTAGTTCCTACCCCGTTCTGCGGTGTAGCCAGGGCCTCATACAGAGTGTATTAGTTCCTACCCCGTTCTCTGGTGTAGCCAGGGCCTCATACAGAGTGTATTAGTTCCTACCCTGTTCTCCTTGGTAGCCAGGGCCTCATACAGAGTGTATTAGTTCCTACCCCGTTCTCTGGTGTAGCCAGGGCCTCATACAGAGTGTATTAGTTCCTACCCCGTTCTCTGGTGTAGCCAGGGCCTCATACAGAGTGTATTAGTTCCTACCCCGTTCTCTGGTGTAGCCAGGGCCTCATACAGAGTGTATTAGTTCCTACCCCGTTCTCTGGTGTAGCCAGGGCCTCATACAGAGTGTATTAGTTCCTACCCCCGTTCTCTGGTGTAGCCAGGGCCTCATACAGAGTGTATTAGTTCCTACCCTGTTCTCTGGTGTAGCCAGGGCCTCATACAGAGTGTATTAGTTCCTACCCCGTTCTCTGGTGTAGCCAGGGCCTCATACAGAGTGTATTAGTTCCTACCCTGTTCTCTGGTGTAGCCAGGGCCTCATACAGAGTGTATTAGTTCCTACCCCCGTTCTCTGGTGTAGCCAGGCCTCATACAGAGTGTATTAGTTCCTACCCCGTTCTCTGGTGTAGCCAGGGCCTCATACAGAGTGTATTAGTTCCTACCCCGTTCTCTGGTGTAGCCAGGGCCTCATACAGAGTGTATTAGTTCCTACCCTGTTCTCTGGTGTAGCCAGGGCCTCATACAGAGTGTATTAGTTCCTACCCCGTTCTCTGGTGTAGCCAGGGCCTCATACAGAGTGTATTAGTTCCTACCCTGTTCTCTGGTGTAGCCAGGGCCTCATACAGAGTGTATTAGTTCCTACCCTGTTCTCTGGTGTAGCCAGGGCCTCATACAGAGTGTATTAGTTCCTACCCCGTTCTCTGGTGTAGCCAGGGCCTCATACAGAGTGTATTAGTTCCTACCCCATTCTCTGGTGTAGCCAGGGCCTCATACAGAGTGTATTAGTTCCTACCCCGTTCTCTGGTGTAGCCAGGGCCTCATACAGAGTGTATTAGTTCCTACCCTGTTCTCTGGTGTAGCCAGGGCCTCATACAGAGTGTATTAGTTCCTACCCTGTTCTCTGGTGTAGCCAGGGCCTCATACAGAGTGTATTAGTTCCTACCCCGTTCTCTGGTGTAGCCAGGGCCTCATACAGAGTGTATTAGTTCCTACCCTGTTCTCTGGTGTAGCCAGGGCCTCATACAGAGTGTATTAGTTCCTACCCTGTTCTCTGGTGTAGCCAGGGCCTCATACAGAGTGTATTAGTTCCTACCCCATTCTCTGGTGTAGCCAGGGCCTCATACAGAGTGTATTAGTTCCTACCCCGTTCTCCTTGGTAGCCAGAGCGTCGTACAGAGCACACAGAGAGGTCACAGCACTCAGATCCGTCACAGGGACCGGCTCCTGACAGGAACTCTTCTTAAAGGACAGGATGCTTTCTGTGTAGCGCTCAAACAGCGGTCCCAGGTGGTTCACCTCCACCTGGGGACAGACAGGGACAGACAGACAGACAGACAGACAGACAGACAGACAGACAGACAGACAGACAGACAGACAGACAGACAGACAGACAGACAGACAGACAGACAGACAGACAGACAACAGACAGACAGACAGACAGACAGACAGACAGACAGACAGACAGACAGACAGGCAGACAGACAGACAGACAGACAGTGGGATACAGTTTGTCAGGGGCGGAGGTTTTTTATGTTTCAAATGTAATAGAGGCAACTTTAGTGTGTACAAACACTGTGTTTTGTAAACATATTAGTTTAAAACCAGAATCTAACTCCACCTCACCTTCACTCTATGGCTCATTATGAATCAGCTGGAGACTGCTGTGCTGTGATTGGATAAAAACGCTGTTTGTACACATAAAAACGCGCCACACAAACCTCCCTCCCCTTCCCCTCTCACATTAGCCACGCCTGTCCTGAGCCTGACTAATGTTCTGTTTTCATGAGGAGCATGAAGTGAACGGGAATATCCTAACTCTCCCACTAGAACAGGGGTCAGCAACCTGCGGCTCTAAAACACATACCTAGTGGCTCCATGGCTGTAGCAGCATTACATACACACTGGGCTATCCGCCAACATAATATAAACATTTCAGTCACTGACAGCACCCAACACGTGATAATGTCTGGAAAAAAAAAAAAAAACATTAACATGGTGAAACACACAGCTTGATGACATCATCAAGTTGTATTTCACCATGTTAATGATTTTTCTTTTAGGACCTTTTTTTTCTGAGAGTGTACAAATGGAAACAAATGGACCCACTAGGGTCCATTTGGTTCACACAAAACAATGAAAATGGGTAGAATTCCCCGTTAAGGCCTTATTAGGCTTACATTTATTGCAGCTCCAGACAGATTTTTAATTTATTTTTTGGACCCCTGCACTATAAGGCTCAGCTGCATGCTACAGCTGTGGGCGGAGCTTCAGTTCAGGTGGACCAATCATCACCCATCCACCACCCACACAGGGGTGTACCAGAAAGTGGTGGTACCTCACCTGGTCTCGTCTGTCCAACCAGGACTGCAGGTAGGGCTTCCATCCCAGGGCAGAACAGTCGCTGTAGACCACCCCACAACGAGACACCGTGGCTGGGGAGGCTAGAGAGAGGTCCTCTACCTCCAAGAGTAGAGATACCTGGAGACAGAGACACACACAGATCACACACAGGGCAGAAAACACCCCACAACGAGACACCGTGGCTGGGGAGGCTAGAGGTAGACCACCCCACAACGAGACACCGTGGCTGGGGAGGCTAGGGAGAGATCCTCCACCTCCAGGAGTAGAGAACCGGAGACAGAGACACACACAGATCACACACAGGGCAGAAAAACACACCCACAACGAGACACCGTGGCTGGGAGGCTAGAGGTAGACCACCCCCACAACGAGACACTGTGGCTGGGGAGGCTAGAGGTAGACCACCCCACAACGAGACACTGTGGCTGGGGAGGCTAGAGGTAGACCACCCCACAACGAGACACTGTGGCTGGGGAGGCTAGAGAGAGGTCCTCTACCTCCAAGAGTAGAGATACCTGGAGACAGAGACACACACAGGGCAGAAAACACCCCACAACGAGACACTGTGGCTGGGGAGGCTAGGGAGAGATCCTCCACCTCCAGGAGTAGAGATACCTGGAGACAGAGACACACACAGCTGAAAACACCCCACAACGAGACACTGTGGCTGGGGAGGCTAGGGAGAGGTAGACCACCCCACAACGAGACACTGTGGCTGGGGAGGCTAGGAGAGGTCCTCTACCTCCAGAGTACAGATACCTGGAGACAGAGACACACACACAGGTCAATGTCCCATTTCAAAGTTATTATGATGAGGATGTTTGATTTAATTAATTTGGAGTTTTCTAATTAATTAATCATATACTAATATTTGATCCGAGAAGCATTATTTTGTGTCAATGAAAACAGGTTGGTGGTGTGTGAGTGAATTTTTTCTAAATTTTCTAAACTGTGTCCACACTGCGACGTGATATGTTGAGAGTTAGGATTAGAGATAGTGTTAGTGATTTCAGACCGATGGGAGGACGGAACAGTTACCCATGGCTTGTTCTTCCATTGCGTGCACCGCTATCAAAGTCAAAGTCAAAGTTGCATGATTTGTCAGTACGTTACCGCAGTGAAATTGGTTCTCTGCTTTTGAGCCATCACTTGGAGCGGTGAGCTCCAAGGAGCGGTGAGCTGCAGCTTGGAGCGGTGAGCTCCAAGGAGCGGTGAGCTGCAGCTAGGAGCGGTGAGCTCCAAGGAGCGGTGAGCTGCAGCTTGCCGCGCTCAGGAATCATTAGCTGATTGATGATCGGTAGCCCTGAAAAAGGTTCTGCGGTGCAAAATCTATATGCGATTAAAATTAGTTATTTTTTTTAATTGTCTTATTTTTCTGTAATTAATTAATCAATCTCAATTAATTATTTAAAGTCCCAGCCCTAGTATTAAATCAATGATGAATAAGAGACTCTCTTTGCTTCACCTGTGGAGGCATGGCGATCCTCTCCCCGTTGACCAGCGTCAGGACCTTATTGTCATCCATCAGAGAATTCATACTCTCAATCCAGAGAGAGTCCACTGGACCGTCCAACACCAACCACTGACAGTCTGGACGCTCATCTGTAGCATGGGAACAGAGGAGACACTGTTAGAACTGTCCAACACCAACCACTGACAGTCTGGACGCTCATCTGTAGCATGGAAACAGAGGAGATACTGTTAGAACTGTCATCTGTAGAGTGGACACAGAGGAGATACTGTTAGAACTGTCCAACACCAACCACTGACAGTCTGGACGCTCATCTGTAGCATGGAAACAGAGGAGATACTGTTAGAACTGTCCAACACCAACCACTGACAGTCTGGACGCTCATC
>CM076986.1:43898230-43903230 GCA_039105355.1 Benthosema pterotum | reverse complement strand
GAAATCTTTAGTTTTGGGGTCTGTGGGGCTAAAATGTCCTCAAGTGGTGGTCCATGGCTCTGAATAAATGGTGGTGCCCTGGCATCAAAAAGTTTGAAAACCACTGGTCTTAGCCATCCTGGAAGAGTGGTCGGATATTTGCAAAAGACTGAAATGCACAGTAGGTCTACAGCATGTATTTATACATATACTGTATGTACTTATAAATCTACAACATAACTAGTTACTAAAGGTTTCATAGTGACCAACAGTTTTGCATAAAAGTCAGGCCTGTTTTGCATAAAAGTCAGCCTGTTTTTGCATAAAAGTCGGGACTGTTTTGCATAAAGTCGGCCTGTTTTGCATAAAAGTCGGGACTGTTTTGCATAAAAGTCGGGACTGTTTTGCATAAAAGTCGGGACTGTTTTGCATAAAAATCGGGCCTGTTTTGCATAAAGTCGGGGCTGTTTTGCATAAAAGTCGGGACTGTTTTGCATAAAAGTCGGGACTGTTTTTGCATAAAAGTCGTGCCTTTTTTCCCATAAAAAATCGGGCCTGTTTTGCATAAATCGGGCCTGTTTTTGCATAAAGTCGGGACTGTTTTGCATAAAGTCGGGACTGTTTCCACCAGCGGTCAACATCCTTCCATTGGTCTAAATGAAGAGCTTTCTGATTGGTCAGGCTCTGAATGAAGAGCTTTTTGATTGGAACAGAAAATTGAGTGATACACACACCCCCCCCCCCCCCCCCCCCCCCCCCCCCCCCCCCCCCCCCAAATGGACCCACACTGACTACTCTGCCTAATGGCAAAAAAGACTCCTGAAATTCAGGATGGAAGTTCAAGGTAAAATTCACCCCTGTTTCTGTCTCATTGCACCTTGATGGCAGCAGTTGTTTTGTGTGTGTGCGTGCGTGCATGTGTGTGTGTATGTGCGCAAGCGCCCCACATGCGCCGTAGCAAAAGCCACAGTTCAGTTCCAATCCAGTCGACATGCCACTTCTATCTCAATCCATCACCCTGTCTGTCTGTCTGTCTGTCCTCCTGTCCTGTCTGCCTTCAGACCCAAAGCAAATCTCTCAATCTTTTCTGCAGAGAGCTGGAGGTCTCTGTCAGCCCCCAGACCTCTCTCTCTCTCCCTCTCTCTCCCTCTCTCTCCCCCTCCCTCTCCCTCCCTCTCCCTCCCTCTCTCTCCCTCCCTCTCCCTCCCTCCCCTCCCCCTCTCCCTCTCTCCCTCTCTCTCTCTCTCTCTCTCTCTCTCTCTCTCTCTCATCTCTCTCTCCCTCTCTCTCTCTCTCTCCTCAAAATGTCAGTCATTGTTCAGTCCTCCAAACACAACCACTTTAGCAGACGGCTCCACACTGTGTTCTGACGTGGAGGGTCTCTGACCCCCGTGAGGACAAACCTTCATTCCCTTCCAACTGCACTCCTTTCTTCCTCCAAATAATACACACAAGTGAAGCAGCGAAAAAATAAATAGAGAAACATGCAGTACAGTACAATACAATGCCATTGTGTGTGTGTGTGTGCGCGCTCAGTGGCGTCGATAGGTGGGGAAAAGGGGGGGGGGGGGGGGCACCAGATTGAGGCATTTTAAATTCCAATATGTCATTAGTATACCCTAAAGGTGTGGGGGGCATGATAAAAACGTTTCCCCCCCATTCTGTGTTTCCAAGAAATGGAGGTCTGAAGAAAACCACTAACATGGAGAAACATCTTGATGACATCATCAAGATGTATTTTCATCATGTTAATGGATTTCTTTAGATGCTTCTTTTTTCTGAGAGTGTACAAATGTAACCAAATGAACCCGTTATGGTTCAGACAGCAGCTCCCAAATGTGGGCCAAATACGTTTCCCTTGTGTGGTTGTTTTTTTTGTTGTTTTGTGTTTGCTTCCTGCAAACCAAACTGGAACATACATAGTTCAAACAGGGGTGGATCTAGGCATGGGCATGCAAAACAACCCAAGATATTTCAAATTAAAGTGCTTCTATTTAAAATGATGTGAAACACTACTACTGCTACTAACTAACTACAGCTGTGTCACCACTAAACCAACAGCATTTCATCATTGAAAACAGAAAACTCTCTGAGTCAGACCTTTAGCTTTATGCATGCTGCGTGTCTGTTGCAACTTCAACAACAACTGATGTTATTATTGATGCTTTACTTGACTAATAAAAGTCCTGGAACTGAAAATTGGTATGCCATTTTCTCTCCTCTGCCGCCCGGGGCCCCCCCCCCCCCCCCCCCCCCCCCCTGAGTTCAATGATAACGATTACGCCACAGTGGCATGGCCCAAAAACAAAAGTAAATAATCGTTGTATCTCCCCCTACTTCCTCATATTATTTTAACTGTCCGTTTGAATTGCCCCCCCATGGTGCAGTCAGTGCGGTTCCTTCCACTTTGCCCTGCTGTGTGTGTGTTAAATTAGTCACTATATTCCTCCTCTCTGACGCTAGATAAAACCACAGACGTCTTTGAATGCGATGCGTCCAACACACTGCCAACAAGCATGATGCATGATGGGGCTTTACTTCAGTCAACTCTTCATTAAACCAGTTCAGAGGGCAAGTTGAAACGTCTCCAGTTCAGCAGGGACTCTACTGACCACACGGCTTTGGATCCACTACAAACAATACTTTAATCTACTGACCGCACGGCTTGGATCCACTACAAACAATACTTTCATGGACTAATGCCATTGAAAGTGGCCTGGAGCTGTATAGCTGTATAGACCAGGGGTTTTCAAAACCTTTTTCACACCAGGGACCACCATTTATTCAGCATTTGAGCCACAGAGGACCACAATTTGATGACATTTTTAGCCCCACAGACCCCAAAACTAAAGATTTCTTTGGCTTTTGTCCATCTTCTAGTTGTGTAGACTTGGGCTAATTCAGATGATGAATATTTTAACTCTTGAGAGTGTAAAAATGAAACCAAATGGACCCGCAAGGGTCCATTTGGTTTCATTTTTACGTTCTCAAGAGTTACATCTGGTTAACCAACTTAGCTTGGGACCACCTGGAACCCTCTCAAGGACCACTGATGGTCCCCCCGACCACCTGGTATAGCTGTATAGCTGTATAGCTGGGATACAGCCTGGAACATGTGTAAGGTTTGTGTGGGAAGCATCAAGCTTTTGGTGCAAAGCACAAAATGGGCCTCAGCTCCAAGACCAATGAAATGACCAACAACTTTAAACTGGAATTATTATCTCCATCTATCCATAAATCTCACACTAACTGTAACAATTGGGAAGTCGGAATAAAGGGAAGTACTTTCACTTTTTAAATTATTTCCAAAACTAAAATTCAGAGGAGGGGGCAAAAGCAATCCTCGGCTAAATGGTGCCAGTTTTGTTGCAACGGTTTGGCATAACAGTTGACTGTTTTGCATAATAGTCGTGAACCGTTTGCATAGCGGTCCGAGGGTTAAGATTAGGTTTAGGCATAGATTTTACTGAGGTTAGGTTTAGGTTTGTGGTAAAAGACTTCAGTGTTTTGTATCTTACAGCATTATGCATGAGTACAATACAGAGAATGTTTGCATTCACCATCTTTGTTGAAGAAGAGTCTATCTATGTCTGAGATAACTAATCTTACTTATCTTTCATAGTGGTTTTAAACCTGTGGAAATGTTGTATTAAGTAAAATCCATTGTTATTCTGCAAACTTCCTCTCTCCTTCTGTCCATGTTTGGTCACATTCTAGTCCACACACTTCCATTCCTCAATTCCATGTCCCATAAAAACACCATAAAAGAGACCGTTATGCATAACAATAGCAACAGTTTTGCAACGGGTTTTAATTGATTAATTGGAATCATTTTGATTATTCAATTCTAAAAGAAAAATGATTTTCTAAGAAGTAATCGATTTTATTCGGTTTGTCAATTAATCACTGAAGTTTTTTTACCAGTTTCCCCCCACTAGTTTTTTGCCCAGCGTTTTCACATCCAAACTTCGAATGGATGATCCAAACCACAGACGACGCTCATACTTACAGAGGATAACAGACACAGAGAGATTCTACGTTGACATCTCTACATGAAGCCAATCCTGACACTGGGAGTGATGAACATGTTGCCTAGCAACGGAGCCAATGGCAGGAGAAGATTCTCACCCAAACCGTTTGATATTTGGTGTAGATCTTTATTGGTACAGACACGTTCGTACTTACAGGTCTAGACCAGGGGTTTTCAAACGTTTTCACACCAGGGCCCACTATTTATTCTGTGTTTTAGCCACAGAGGAGGACCACTGTTTGATGTTGAGTTTAGTCTCTCTGGCGCAGAACTAAGGATTGTCCTATTTACCACTCTTTTAAGCCAATCACAATTCAGTGTTTGAACATGTGACTCGAAATAGTGGTAGAACTAAGAATTTTCAAGTTTGTGACTTTTAATTTTAAAGGATCTCTGCCTAATATACAAATATGCCTTAAAACACTCTACTCACCTTCTATAACTAAAACATGCAGATAAAAAACACCTTCAATACTTTATTTCTTTCATAAATAGAGAATCTTTCACTCAATAGTAGTGCTCCTTCGCAGGATGATGATGTCACATGAGCATGTTCATCCATATATCCATAGAGCTAGATCACACATGGCATGTGACATCATCATCCTGCGCCAGGAGCAGTTCCTGTTGAGTGAAATATTCTCTATTTATGAAAGAAATAAAATGACAATGTGTTTTTATTTGTTTATTTGGTATATAGGGAAAGTATAATGTTTTTAAGTATTGTTTATCTTATTAGACAGGGATCCTTTTAAGAGAGATACAGTAACTGGCAAAACGTTGTTTAAAATAAGAATTCTTTTCTTTTTTTTTCATTTTCCAATTGTGTAGATTCTTGAAAATGAAGTACTTCAGATTTTAAAATAATTAATTTAACTATTGAGAGTGCAAAAATGAAACGTTTCGTTTTTTTATGATCTCAAGAGTCACAGATCTAAAAAGGCTCCATTCGGTTACCAACTGTCCGTCATTTAGCTGAAGACGGGACCAG
>CM076986.1:43892584-43895084 GCA_039105355.1 Benthosema pterotum | reverse complement strand
ACTGTTCACCTCAAACCACCTTAAGAACAGTGAGCGACTCTCACAGGCAGAACACACGAGGAAGCCAGAATGATGATCTGGCACTGCTCACTTTGAAAACAAACATGAGCATCCTTCTAAAACGAGTAGTCCAAATTCTTCATTCTCATTGGCTGGTCACCGTCATGTGACCGGTTGTAAAATCCAGCGATAACCCCCTGCTTCCAAGAATGATGACATTTTAGCCCCACAGACCACAAAACTAAAGATTTATTTTGCATTTGTCCACAATTCCAGGCTGGATTTGGGGAAACCAAACAGTCCAACATACAAAATGACCATTAATCTTCTACATTCTCTAGTTGTGCATTTTAGCCAATCACAGCGCAGCAGTCTCCAGCAGTTTACAAAGATGATTACGCCGCGGACAAAGACAACTCGGGTCGTGACAAATCATTAGGGATGTCCGATACCGAAGTATCGGATCGGCTCTTTTTGTCCCTTTTTTTTTATCATATCGTATCGGCAAATGCTGTATGGGTATCGGAAAAGTACCAGTATTGGCCCTTATTTGTCATTATCGGGTCACATATTGGCAAATATGCCTGTCTAACCAGTGATCAGACACAGGGGTAAGGGGTTGACACTATGGTGAATATACCAGTCTAACCAGCGATCAGACACAGGGGTAAGGGGTTGACACTATGGTGAATATACCAGTCTAACCAGCGATCAGACACAGGGGTAAGGGGTTGACACTATGGTGAATATACCAGTCTAACCAGTGATCAGACACAGGGGTAAGGGGTTGACACTATGGTGAATATACCAGTCTAACCAGTGATCAGACACAGGGGGTAAGGGGTTGACACTATGGTGAATATACCAGTCTAACCAGCGATCAGACACAGGGGTAAGGGGTTGACACTATGGTGAATATACCAGTCTAACCAGTGATCAGACACAGGGGTAAGGGTTGACACTATGGTGAAATATACCAGTCTAACCAGTGATCAGACACAGGGGTAAGGGGTTGACACTATGGTGAATATACCAGTCTAACCAGTGATCAGACACAGGGGTAAGGGGTTGACACTATGGTGAATATACCAGTCTAACCAGTGATCAGACACAGGGGTAAGGGGTTGACACTATGGCAGTTAAGTAAAATGTTGTGTCATGTGCAGTGTTGCCAACTGCCAAAATCCAAAATGCACTAGAATACACTAGATGCTCGCCTGGAAGGGAATATGACCATTAAATGACCATTAATCCTCTACATTCTCTAGTTGTGTAGACTTGGGGTAATTCACATGATGAATATTTTAACTCTTGAGAGTGTAAAAATGAAACCAAATGGACCCGCAAGGGTCCATTTGGTTTCATTTTTACGCTCTCAAAGAGTTACATCTGGTTAACCAACTATCCATCATTTAGCCTGGCGACCACTGGTTGAAAACCACTGTCATAGGAGGAGAAATGGTGAAAAATGAGGGTTTTATCTCTGGCGCCTGTCAACCAATTTCACCCCAACTCACCAGCTAAAAAGCACTAGATTTTCCGCCAGGAGTTTTTCACTAATTTTGGCACTAGGGGGGTCTGGAAAAGAGCTAAATATAGTGACAAATGCGCAACACAGTTGGCAACACCGGTCATGTGGAGTTTGCTTTGGAGTTTCCCAAGTCCATATTTGAGAGAGTAGTATGTTATTCCCAGTTGGTGATTTCATATAAAGGTATTTTTTCTTGTGTATGTTATTATATATATTCTTCTTTGGTATCAGCTAACACCAAAATTGTGGTATCGGGATCGGATCGAAAATGAAAAAGTGGCATCGGGACATCCCTACAAATCATGACAACACACACCATACTCCCCATGCCTAACAGAAACAAACTCTCCAGTATCACTCGGATTGCTTCCAAGATCATTGGACTCCCCACGCCCTCACTTGCTGATATGAACAATAAGGCCATTACACGGCTAGGTCTGTCAATATCAAATGACACTGGTCATCCCCTGTATCGCTTCTTCAACCTCATGCCATCTGGGCAAAGGTACAGAACCTTGCCCTGGAAAAAGGTCCGGTTCAGTAGGAGTTTTGTTCCCTCAGCCATTGCAGCTTTAAACAAACTGCCCCGCCGATAGGGTGATCTGTATACAGTGTTCATGTATGATGGGATGGTTTTGTCTGTGGGGACCTCATGTTTTCTGTATTGTCTTGGTGTTTTGTGCTTTGTATTGTTCAATTTTGGTGTTTGAACAGACTGTGAAGACAAATATCCTTCGGGACAATAAAGATTATTATTATGTTATTTTCGGTTTAATCAAATAATTTGTAAAACGAAACAAAAACTGTTCCTATCCTGCTGTATCCTGCTGTTTTTTTGTTCTTGATTTGATCGGGGTGTTGTCGTGATTCGTCACGACCCGAGACGCCTCCGTCTCCGTCTGAGGTCGTAAAACGTCTTTATACGAGTCCATTTGGAAAGGTCTATGAGGAATATGAATGGGGGAATTA
>CM076986.1:43880084-43890084 GCA_039105355.1 Benthosema pterotum | reverse complement strand
CACACACACACACACACACACAACACACACACACACAACACACCACACACACACACACCACGGGGTGTTTTTGCCATTAGGCAGACTAGACAGTTGCCTAGGGCGCCATGGGGGAGGGGGGCGACCACCAGACATGCTTTAAAAGGATACCAGGCTAATAAGTATCATATGGATAAATACATTATACTTGTCCTCTATAACTAGAATTGAACATTTAAAAACACATAAGAATAATAAGTTCTTTAGTTTAAAAATAGTTCATAATTTTTATCCTTGGGGGGGCGCCGTTTTATTTTACAGGAGATTTTCCCTGGAGCCCCCCCCCCCCTTAAGGGGGAACGATCCACTGAATCCCCGACATTTACGTTTAGCTTGATTCCGCTTCGTACAGAAGACCTACCCACATATTTCTATACAGCATCAGAGAGAGTGATGTTTTCCCATCACGCTGCATTTTTGAATTGTTAAAAAATGGTCCAGAATTGACAGAGAAATAAATGATCAAAAACACGTCTGTTTTTGCCGCGAAATACCCGACTTTTTTTTTGCAATTTTCTTCATAACATTTCGAAGACTTGGGATAAATGCATGCCAAATACAGCAAAAAAAAAAAAAAACATGGAACATGGTTTCTTCAACATAACATGTGAATGGTAAGAAATGATTGAGAATTGACCAAGCTATAATTGTTTGAAAATAAGAGATATAATCTTTGAGAATAGGCTACTCATGCATGTGTCTGTCCTAAGCCCGCAGCAGGCTGCGTGCTTAGGAGGGTCAGGCTTAGCAGTAGGGATAAGGGAAATAGATATGGGATGAATTAAAGGGAATGGCACAAGACCAACAGTCCAACACAGATTGAATGAAAGCTAAAAACGCCCAAACCACACCTATGCATAATTTAAGGGTATAGGAGGATGTTTAAGGGAGATGGCATGGTAACGAAATTACCAACTTTAGTGTGGGAACGCCTCTTCCCCAATGCTAAGTGCGTTAATTGCGTATAAGGGTAATGTAACCAAAATCGAGCCCTAAATCTCCAATATGATAATAAAAATTTCAATCAATCAAAAAACCGTCTTGGTTTCGTCAACTAAGCCTTTGGTGAGAAAACTACTTGAATCTAAATAAAAAACTAAGCCATGATACTAAGACAAAGGGGAGCGGTTAGAAGAATTGATCCTGGTGACGTTTATACACTCAACAAAAATATAAACGCAACACTTTTGTTTTTGCTCCCATTTTTCAGGGGATGGACTTAAAGCCCTAAAATTCATTCCAGATATACAATATAACCATTTCTCTCAAACACTGTTCACAAATTTGCCTAAATGTGTGATATTGAGCACTTCTGCTTTGTTAAGATAATCCCATCCCCCCTCACAGGTGTGCCACATTAAGATGCAGGTGTGACATCATGATTAGTGCGCAGGTGTTACCCCAGACTCTCCACAACAAAAAAGACACCTGAAATGTGCAATTTTCTTTTGCCTTATTGGGTGTATGGGCCTCCGAACCAGTCAGTATCTGGTGTGGACCACCATTTGCCTCATGCAGTGCAACACATCTTCTTCGCATAGAGTTTATCAGATTGTCAATTGTGGCCTGTGGAATGTTGGTCCACTCCTCTTCAATGGCTATGTGAAGTTGCTGGATATTAGTGGGAACTGGTATGCACTGTCGAAATGGTAATAATGTGGTAATATTGTGTTATTACCATTTTTACGTTTATATATAGATTCACAGTCAGGGAAACGTGGGATATCCCTTAGTTCACGGTGTACCACAGGAACGCGTGTCGCTGCTAACACTCGGATTAAAAGGGTTAAGTAGTTGGAATTTTCCAAACAGCCGCTGACCGACCCTGTGTTCCATCAAACAGAGGTTTTTTTCTCTTTTTTCAGCCTTCATTTGGAAAAACCCAAGAGAAGCTACCAGTAGGTCTGGTGGGTTCAGTGACTGGATTCAAACATTTAACAGTAGGTTCACTGACTGGATTAAAACATTTAACAGTAGGTCTAGTTACTAGATTAAAACATTTAACAGTAGGTCCAGTGACTGGATTAAAACATTTAACAGTAGGTTCACTGACTGTATTAAAACATTTAACAGTAGGTCCAGTTACTAGATTAAAACATTTAACAGTAGGTCCAGTTACTAGATTAAAACCTTTAACAGCACCATCATGAGGAAGAGGTGCTTGTAGATCTTCTATCCACTACTGAGTTCCATAACACTGAATGTAAGAATGATGTTATGGGAAACAGAACAATTGATTTTTGAGTTTTTATTATGTAAAAGTTAATCGTTTTGAATCCCATATGAAAACTAACAAACTAAAAGTATGTTCATCAAAATAAAAATCCGCTCTAAAACTAACTGAATTAGAAAATGGAAAATAAAATGTCAAAACTAAAACTAAAGTGAAAAATCAAAAACTCTCTCTCTCTCCCCCTCTCTCCCTCCCTCCTCCCTCTCCCTCCCTCCCTCCCTCTCCCTCTCCCTCTCCCTCTCTCTCGTTCTTTTTTCTTTGTTGTTTGGTTGTTATTTTCCATGTGTTTTAATGAGATGACTCCAGTGCTGTTGTAAGTTGCTGTTTTGTCGTGCTAAATACGTCTGGGGTTTGTTATTACAAGACCACAAGGATTACAACAGGCTGCGGTGAAGGAATACTTTGTTTTACCAGCTGGAACAGCGCTGCAAAACAACATGAGCATCACGCTTTAAAGGGACAGTTCACACAGCGCTGGAATGTTTAAGCTGCATGAAAATACACTACAATACAATATATATACGGTACAACACTTTAAAAGGGACAGTTAACACAGCGCTAGAATGTTGAAGCTTTTTTTTTTTTGCTTTTTTTGCTTCTTGTCCACAATTCCAGGCTGGATTTGGGAAACAAAACAGTCCAACATACAGATCAAAATGACCATTATTAATCTACATTACATAGCCAAAATGGATATAAAGCACTCGAGGCTAGAGAGTGAACTGTGGCCATAGCCCCGCCCCTTGCTATGCATTTCAATACAAGTTGCTCAGTGGCGTTCTCATGCACACGGAAACACTGACTGACACAGCTGGTCCTGGCTGACGCACGTGAGTCATGAACGTCCGTCCAACTCTGTTGCGTCCGCCGCCATTAACATACTGCACTTACACATTTCGCCACTAGGCCCCGAAGCTCGAAAATACTTTCACAGGAGTTTTGGGGAAAACATATTTGACCCCCTAAACTTGTGTTGCGTTTTGACAGAGTAATGAGCGAGAACATTCGAAAACAAACAGAGACACCACACACATACTGATCTGTAGCGTTGCCACATCAAACTGCCATTGCTCGTATGTCATCGGTTATATTTTTATTTTATTGTTTGCGTTCGAGATCTCACTTTCTCACCCCTCAATGTCGCAACCTTTCCAGTACACACGCCCCTCCCCCGGCCTCAACCACTGCCTTACACTATAGACACAGTTACGACATACAAGTTGTTACGACATCTACGTTCCACACCATTGCAGCGAACGGTCCGGTCGACAGAAGAACTTCCATCACCATTGAAGACAGCGGACGTATTTACGAACTGGGACGGAAATCCAGCTTTGCAGAACGACATGGGTTACACCCTGCTAGCAGTCAAAGCTACCATCGTCCAGCCTCTGCCGCTGCTGTCCAATGTCCATATTCCAATACTACCCACTCATTTTCGACCGATGCATATCACACACGTGTTGTGTGTGTTGTCTAACAATAAACTGCATGTTCGACTACGCGTCTGTCCAGGCTGCATGAGCAGCGCTCGAGCGCTCAGTTTCTGACCCCCCAATGTCGCAACTGTGACTCTACATGCCATTGGTGTCGCAACTCTGACTCTGCATGCCCTTGCATGGCCACAGTGTTACAGACAGTAGACAGAGTTGCGACAACTCCGTAGACATGTACAGGCATGCCATCATGGCGTTCATGTCAAAAACACTAGCACCTTTGCCCACTGACTGGAGGGGACATCTAACTCACGTGGTTTTTCAACCAGTCGGCCGCCGGGCGGGGACCACCAGTGGCACTTCTGAGGGTTCCAGGTGGTCCTTAGCTAAATTATCGAAAGTTGGTTAACTGTATTAACAGTATTGTATTACAATTTCCACTGCAAACACGATCCACTGCAAACCACGATCGTATTCCACTCATTTCGACCCATGCATCCCACACAGTGTTGGGAATATTACTATACCTTGTTAATGTATTACTTATTACTTATTACCTTCATTTTAAAGCAATATATTGTATTACAATATTGCTGTCTGAGCAAGTGTAATATATTAGTATTACTATTACATATTACTTAAAAGAAAAATGTTGTACAAAATATATACCGTAATTAAATATTTAGTGTCACTATTAATCAAATATTGTGTAGGCCAGTGGCATAGCTACAATTGGCTATCTGGGAAATCAATATGAAATCAACTTGAAAAAACGTCCTCCTGAATAAATAATTTGATGACAAATTATAGGAAATAAGTAATTATTTAACTTCTGCAGTTGTCAAGATAATTTCACAAGAACATTTTCAACAAGACAGATTGACAGAAAGTAATATTGAAAGTAATGCAGTAATGCAGAAAGAAAAGTATAATATATTAGATTGTTTTTGTTAAGTAATGTATTTATATTACAAGTTACTGCATTTTGGTAATATATTATGTAATATATTGAGTTACGTAGTGCACATGTCCCAACACTGATCACACATGTCTCGTTGTGTCTAACAATAAACTGCACGTTCGACTATGCGTTCTATATTGGATCTGTCTGTTTGACTGTTTTGTTTCCCCAATCCAGGCAGTCTGGTATTGTGGACAATGCAAAAGACATCATGCGTTTGGGGTCTGTGGGGCTAAAATGTCATCACATGCTGGTCCGTGTCTACACATCATGCGTTTGGGGTCTGTGGGGCTAAAATGTCATCACATGCTGGTCCGTGTCTCAAAGGCTGAATAAATAGTGGACCCTCGTACTATCAAAAGGGTTGTAAACCAATGATCTAACGGATCACTTCACTGAACACACTGGTTTTGCTCATCTAATCGTGCGGACGCGCGTGCTTACACAGCCATACCTCACTTTATAAACTATTTCAACAACAGAGACGAAACGATCGAGAGAACAGAGGAGATCTAGAGAGGTGAATTGGCGTGAAGAAAGTCGCTTAAAAAACACTGATTGATCATCAATACGTGCGCACACACGCAGCCTGCAGCACTCTCTGACGCCGTACCGTCTCCAAGTCTGAACTACGGTGAAAATGAACGGTGCGGCCGTGCTTAGTAGCCTACACTGACGTTCGTTTCCACCACACAGCTTCTGCAAAGTTCTTTCCTACCTTTGACTTAATGTGTTGCTAAAAGACGCCCAGATGATAGATCCAATTGATTATATTTGCACGCATGTAGCCTACAGTGGTCAGCACTTAGCACTTGAGATTGACACTGTTACCATCTGACTGCCTCTGAGGCACCTGGGTAGTACCACTCCCCCACCGTAGTAAGTTTTCACACTTCATTTAAAAGGTGTCAATGGTTGTAGTGTGGCAGAACAACTACCCCAAATTGTGGTTTCGCTCTGCCACAATGCCTCAATGCAATAACAATGTATTATACGGCCTATAAAAAAAGCACTTTGAGGTGCATTTCATTTCATGAAGGGTGCTATAAAAAATAAAATGTTTTATTTTTTAGCGTAATAATAATAACAATTATTATTATTATTATTATTATTATTATTATTATTATTTATGAGTACAATTGTTTATAATGCTTTGAATATAATATTAACATATTTTAAACATAATGGGTGCATTATTATTTGATTAAAAACAATAAACTCATGATATTTAGTTCCTCACAGATCCAACGCGTGGCGCTAGAGGTTCGGGGCGCGAAGCGCCCCGAACTTCTAGTCTTCTACATTCTCTAGTTGTGTAGACTTGGGATAATTCACATGATGAATATTTTAACTCTTGGGAGTTAAAATTTTAACTCTCAAAGAGTTACATCTGGTTAATCAACTTTCCATCATTTAGTCTGGGGACCACCAGTGGTACCCGGACCACCTGTTGAAAACCTCTGATATAGACAACAAATACATAGTCCTGTTTGATAGAAGGCTAAAACTATGCTAATATTTTGGAAATGTGACAACAACACAAATTACGTTAGTTTTGTGGATTCATTTATTTTACGGCCTGACCCCCAGTGACCCAGAGCAGAACTCTGGACATCGGTTAATTAATACAGTATTAAATATTTTCAGTATTAAATCCGTACGCCTAAGGAAAATGCTCAATAAATAATGCATGCAGAGCAGAATTAGGGAGACACACTGATTATCAAAACCCAAAGGATAGCATTGAAATTCTATAACCACCTAGAGGAAAGTGAACCAAACACGCTCCACAAAAAGGCCCTCACACAGTGAATCCCTGGGAAGATAGACGTTCCCTCAGCAGATATATAGTTCTAGGTGATGTTCCCTCAGCAGATATATAGTTCTAGGTGATGTTCCCTCGGCAGATATATAGTTCTAGGTGATGTTCCCTCAGCCAGCTAGTTCTAAGACTAATAAGATCACAACCACCTGACAGAAAACAAATAGGACCACACCAGATCATAAGGAAACTTAAAGAAAATTATCTTACACACTGAAAAACAAAAACACTCGAAAGCAGAGCACACAGAGTAGCAGAATACTTCAGCACTGTAACTGATCCAAAACTAAGGAACATTAACCTCATACCGCACACAGATCACTTAAGTTGTACACGCAAGTAACAATCATTGTTGTTGCAATGTAAACGTGTGTTTTCTCATGTCAACAAAAGCCCTTTGCATTGAATTGAAGTGACAGCCTATAGCGTGGGTCCTGTGTGCAGAATGCTGCAGTGGATTTGGATCTACAAACTATCTACTGCACATCTCTGTGCAGTAGATAGCTGTTACAGTATGTGTTGACAGCTTGTAAATCTATGAGGCGTGTTTCGTGAAAACCAACACAAACAATAAGTGACCAAGTCCCTAGTGCGTATGTGTGTGTGTGTGTGTGTGTGTGTGTGCGCGCGCGTGCCTACGTGCGTGCGCGTGTGAGTCACACGTCTCACATACGTGTCCTTGTACCACACATCCTTTGGCATGTCTTTCATAGAGTATCTGTAGGAACAGAGTAGTGACACACTTTGATCTCACACCTGCACTAGAGCTCTGCTAGTTCCAAACATAGTCCTACATAGTTAACAACTGTATCACAACACAACCTGTTTTATTATAATATACAGGAACTACTCTGGTCTTTCAGTCTGTTCAGCCTGTGACATACCGCACTTCACCGTGTGTGTGTGTGTGTGTGTGTGTGTGGTGTGTGTGTGTGTGTGTGTGTGTGTGTGTGTGTGTGTGTGTGTGTGTGTGTGTGTGTGTGTGTGTGCGTGCGTGCGTGTGTGCGTGTGTTGCATCCGGTCACACAGCTGTATGATATTCCAGAGCTTTCAGCTCATCCAGAGTTTTATGGCCTGACAACTCCATCACACCACAGCAGTGCTGTTCAACCAGTGGTCCTTGAAGTCCCTGATAGAGATGTTTAAAAGGGATCTCTAATAAGACAAATATGCCATACTATATTTGCCTTCTATAACTAAAACATGCAGATAAAAACACCTTCAATACTTTATTTCTTTCATAAATAGAGAATCTTTCACTCAATAGGAGGTGCTCCGGTCGCAGGATGATGATGTCACATGAGCATGTTCATCCATATATTCCATAGAGCTAGATCACACATGGACACGTGACATCATCATCCTGCGACAGGAGCAGTTCCTGTTGAGTGAAATATTCTCTATTTATGAAAGAGCAATGTTTATCTTATTAGTCAGGGATCCTTTTAACTCTTAATACGCTGCACACCTCCCTGCCGATTCCTGCACCATACTGCAGGAACATGGCAACTGATTCCTGAGTCCTTGAGAGGGTTCCATGTGGTCCCCAGCTAAGTCGGTTAACCAGTTGAAAAGTTGGTTCAACCAGATGTAACTCTTTGAGACCGTAAAAATGAAAAATGTTTACACTCTCAAGAGTTAAAATATTCATCATGTGAATCAGCCCAAGTCTACACAACTAGAGAATGTAGAAGATTAATGGTCATTTTGATCTGTATGTTTGACTGTCTTGTTTCCCCAGATCCCCAAATAGTTGACAACAACAAAGTTCTGGACCGTCTGCAGGACGAAGCAAATGTCTGTCTGCAGGGAAACAGCTGCAGCATCAAAGTAGAAGCAACATAGAGGGGGAAAGAGGGGAAAGTGTGTTGTGTAAGTGCTGCTGTTGTCCAGGGACCCCCACATACAGCCTTGTGTTGTGTAAGTTTAGCTCTGATCTCCTCCAGCTGTGCCAGATGTTTAGTTTACTTTAGGGTTTTTTTCCCTCTCTCCCTGGCAGCGGTCCAGGAGGATATTTATAGTAGCTCTGGAGGAAGTGGGTCTGGTGTCTGGGAGGCCATGCAGAGGCTAAGACCAGGGGGAAGTGGGTCTGGTGTCTGGGAGGCCATGCAGAGGCTAAGACCAGGAGGAAGTGGGTCTGGTGTCTGGGAGGCCATGCAGAGGCTATAGGACCAGGAGGAAGTGGGTCTGGTGTCTGGGAGGCCATGCAGAGGCTATAGGACCAGGAGGAAGTGGGTCTGGTGTCTGGGAGGCCATGCAGAGGCTATAGTACCAGGAGGAAGTGGGTCTGGTGTCTGGGAGGCCATGCAGAGGCTATAGGACCAGGAGGAAGTGGGTCTGGTGTCTGGGAGGCCATGCAGAGGCTATAGGACCAGGAGGAAGTGGGTCTGGTGTCTGGGAGGCCATGCAGAGGCTATAGGACCAGGAGGAAGTGGGTCTGGTGTCTGGGAGGCCATACAGAGGCTATAGGACCAGGAGGAAGTGGGTCTGGTGTCTGGGAGGCCATGCAGAGGCTATAGGACCAGGAGGAAGTGGGTCTGGTGTCTGGGAGGCCATGCAGAGGCTATAGGACCAGGAGGAAGTGGGTCTGGTGTCTGGGAGGCCATGCAGAGACCAGGAGGAAGTGGGTCTGGTGTCTGGGAGGCCATGCAGAGGCTAAAGCCTGTTCATACTCTCTCTGACCTCACAACTTTTCCTCGGAAAGATCACACTTTTATTTATTGTTATTTTTTGTAAAAAAAAAAAAAAAAAAACACAGATTACGTCCATACATCACCCGTTCTTGTTCGGAAAATGTGAGACCGTCTCGATAAACACTGCTAGAGCTGTTGGTCCTTGACATAATGGGGGTCCAGTGGTCCACGGGGCTAATTAGTATCATTTTGGGGGTCCATGACATGAACAGGTCTAGGAACCACTGCTGTAACAACATCCTCACCGCGCTGATGGGGAATATAGACAAGGAGAAGCAGCTAGTCTGCTGAGTCCAATAGAACCTAGCTGCAGCCTCTAGCTGCAGCCTGCTGAGTCCAATAGAACCTAGCTGCAGCCTGCTGAGTCCAATAGAACCTAGCTGCAGCCTGTTGAGTCCAATAGAACCTAGTTGCAGCCTCACAGATCCTGCTGAGTCCAATAGAACCTAGCTGCAGCCTCACAGATCCTGTTGAGTCCAATAGAACCTACAGTAGCTGCAGCCTGCTGAGTCCAATAGAACCTAGCTGCAGCCTGCTGAGTCCAATAGAACCTAGCTGCAGCCTCACAGATCCTGCTGAGTCCAATAGAACCTAGCTGCAGCCTGTTGAGTCCAATAGAACCTAGCTGCAGCCTGTTGAGTCCAATAGAACCTAGCTGCAGCCTCACAGACCCTGCTGAGTCCAATAGAACCTAGCTGCAGCCTCTGAGTCCAATAGAACCTAGCTGCAGCCTGCTGAGTCCAATAGAACCTAGCTGCAGCCTGTTGAGTCCAATAGAACCTAGCTGCAGCCTGTTGAGTCCAATAGAACCTAGCT
>CM076986.1:43867584-43875084 GCA_039105355.1 Benthosema pterotum | reverse complement strand
TAAGTACAACAGACATGGACAAACACTGCCATTGCAAATGCATCACACACACAGACGAAAATCGCTCTTTTTCTTTTCCATCCCATTTTTTTTTCTTTCCCCCCACATCTCCTGAGATCTACTTGTGATCAGGCCGAGATCTACCAGTAGATCCCGATCTACTGGTTGGGCTCCCCTGCCTTAGAGAATGTGACAAACTGCCGTATTGATCCTCTGGGTCAGACATGCACAGATGTGGAGTGTGTAAAGTGCAGTGTGGTGTGCTGCCTCCTTCACATTCAGTAGATCTTGTGGTCGCGACAGATATGAAACCATTATAAAACGTACGCCGCGCTCACACATGGATTCCACTGTCTCTCTTAAAATGTTGTATACAAATACATGTTTCGGGACGATGTTCGAAAACCCCAAACATGTGCTGGAGAGGATACAGGCAGTGGCGTTATAACAGGGGCGGATCTAGGTATGGGCATGGGGGGCAGTGCAAGAACTGTCCAAAAATTCCATTTGAATATTACTTCGAAAACACCATGTGGATATTGAATTATTCGAATATCGAATGCATATAATAACAATATGAAATATTGCAGCCTATAATATGCTGTAAAACATCCTCTTTGTTCCTCTATTTGCTCCAGTTCTGTATTGTCCACGGTTGGTGCTGAGAAATGAGCTCTCGAGTCTTGTGAGATCAAATATTAATTTGGCGGTTAAGATGATTGATAATCATCTAGATGTCATCATCAAGATGACATCTAGACACCATCAATCATCAAGATGATTGATAATCATCTTAATAACATATTTTTGTATTATTTATTACAGTATGTGGGCCAGTGTCTTGTGGGAACTCGTGCAGTATTATTTATTACTATTTATTTTAAATTCAAACCTTAAATTTTAGACATTTTATATTGTTTACATTTTAATATTCAAAAATATTCAAATATTCTTTCGAATGTGGAATATTCGTTTGCAGCCCTACTGCCCCCCTAATTGGGAAAGGTTACATCCGCCCCTGTGAGTGGACCACTAACACAGACTGAATGGATCAAGACCAAATGACTTGTTTACATACTGTACATACTGGACTCTGTTTGGATTCATTCAGAAGAGAGAACACACACTGTTTAGACTGTCAGTGTGTGTGTGTGTATGTGTGTGTGTGTGTGTGTGTGTGTGTGTGTGTGTGTGTGTGTGTGTGTGTGTGTGTGTGTGTGTGTGTGTGTGTGTGTGTGTGTGTGTGTGTGCTTTGTTTGGATTCATTCAGCACAGCAACACACATGCTGTTTAGACTATCAGACTGCAGTGACGCCAGAAGCAACTTACAAAAGTGTGTGTGTGTGTGTGTGTGTGTGTGTGTGTGTGTGTGTGTGTGTGTGTGTGTGTGTGTGTGTGTGTGTGTGTGTGTGTGTGTGTGTGTGTGTGTGTGTGTGTGTGTGTTGCGTCTACAGCAGATAGCAGGCTCTCCTATCAGTCACCTGTGAGCTTGTAGATTGACTTTTCTTGGTGAATACCGCCACCCCGATAGCGCTCCGCACGCCCCAAACTCTTCTCCTTTCTGGCCCCAAAACTATGGAATGAACTTCCCACTGCAGTCAGAACCACAGACTCACTCCCTATCTAAACTATGGAATGAACTTCCCACTGCAGTCAGAACCACAGACTCACTCCCTATCTAAACTATGGAATGAACTTCCCACTGCAGTCAGAACCACAGACTCACTCCCTATCTAAACTATGGAATGAACTTCCCACTGCAGTCAGAACCACAGACTCACTCCCTATCTAAACTATGGAATGAACTTCCCACTGCAGTCAGAACCACAGACTCACTCCCTATCTAAACTATGGAATGAACTTCCCACTGCAGTCAGAACCACAGACTCACTCCCTATCTAAACTATGGAATGAACTTCCCACTGCAGTCAGAACCACAGACTCACTCCCTATCTAAACTATGGAATGAACTTCCCACTGCAGTCAGAACCACAGACTCACTCCCTATCTAAACTATGGAATGAACTTCCCACTGCAGTCAGAACCACAGACTCACTCCCTATCTAAACTATGGAATGAACTTGCCACTGCACCTATATCTTAGGTAGCAGTTCATGTAGACATAGCACTATAGAGTATACAGTATATCAGTGGTTTTCAATCTTTTTCATACCAGGGTCCACTATTTATTCAGAATTTAAGCCACGGACCAACATTTGATGACATTTTAGCCCCACAGACCCAAAACTAAAGATATATTTTGCTTTTGTCCACAATTCCAGGCAGGATTTCAGAGAAAACAAAACAGTCCAACCTACAGATCAAAATGGCCATTAATCTGTTACAGGGTTATGTTAGATCGATGTGATAGGCCATCGACTACTATTCCTTTCTACCATACCGGTATATACCCGGAAGTATCCTGTATGGTATCCTGTATGGTATGCACCCTGGACGGCTGTCCAGACCACCGGAGAGACTGGTTCTGTGATAGGGACCACGGCCGGGGGTATAATACTCCACAGGAGAGACTGGTTCCGTGATAGGGACTATGGCCGGGGGTATAATACTCCACAGGAGAGACTGGTTCCGTGATAGGGACTATGGCCGGGGGTATAATACTCCACAGGAGAGACTGGTTCCGTGATAGGGACTATGGCCGGGGGTATAATACTCCACAGGAGAGACTGGTTCCGTGATAGGGACCACGGCCGGGGGTATAATACTCCACAGGAGAGACTGGTTCCGTGATAGGGACTATGGCCGGGGGTATAATACTCCACAGGAGAGACTGGTTCCGTGATAGGGACTATGGCCGGGGGTATAATACTCCACAGGAGAGACTGGTTCCGTGATAGGGACCACGGCCGGGGGTATAATACTCCACAGGAGAGACTGGTTCCGTGATAGGGACTATGGCCGGGGGTATAATACTCCACAGGAGAGACTGGTTCCGTGATAGGGACCACGGCCGGGGGTATAATACTCCACAGGAGAGACTGGTTCCGTGATAGGGACTATGGCCGGGGGTATAATACTCCACAGGAGAGACTGGTTCCGTGATAGGGACTATGGCCGGGGGTATAATACTCCACAGGAGAGACTGGTTCCGTGATAGGGACTATGGCCGGGGTATAATACTCCACAGGAGAGACTGGTTCCGTGATAGGGACTATGGCCGGGGGTATAATACTCCACAGGAGAGACTGGTTCCGTGATAGGGACTATGGCCGGGGGTATAATACTCCACAGGAGAGACTGGTTCCGTGATAGGGACCACGGCCGGGGGTATAATACTCCACAGGAGAGACTGGTTCCGTGATAGGGACTATGGCCGGGGGTATAATACTCCACAGGAGAGACTGGTTCCGTGATAGGGACTATGGCCGGGGGTATAATACTCCACAGGAGAGACTGGTTCCGTGATAGGGACTATGGCCGGGGGTATAATACTCCACAGGAGAGACTGGTTCCGTGATAGGGACTATGGCCGGGGGTATAATACTCCACAGGAGAGACTGGTTCCGTGATAGGGACCACGGCCGGGGGTATAATACTCCACAGGAGAGACTGGTTCCGTGATAGGGACTATGGCCGGGGGTATAATACTCCACAGGAGAGACTGGTTCCGTGATAGGGACTATGGCCGGGGGTATAATACTCCACAGGAGAGACTGGTTCCGTGATAGGGACTATGGCCGGGGGTATAATACTCCACAGGAGAGACTGGTTCCGTGATAGGGACTATGGCCGGGGGTATAATACTCCACAGGAGAGACTGGTTCCGTGATAGGGACTATGGCCGGGGGTATAATACTCCACAGGAGAGACTGGTTCCGTGATAGGGACTATGGCCGGGGGTATAATACTCCACAGGAGAGACTGGTTCCGTGATAGGGACTATGGCCGGGGGTATAATACTCCACAGGAGAGACTGGTTCCGTGATAGGGACTATGGCCGGGGGTATAATACTCCACAGGAGAGACTGGTTCCGTGATAGGGACCACGGCCGGGGTATAATACTCCACAGGAGAGACTGGTTCCGTGATAGGGACTATGGCCGGGGGTATAATACTCCACAGGAGAGACTGGTTCCGTGATAGGGACTATGGCCGGGGGTATAATACTCCACAGGAGAGACTGGTTCCGTGATAGGGACTATGGCCGGGGGTATAATACTCCACAGGAGAGACTGGTTCCGTGATAGGGACTATGGCCGGGGGTATAATACTCCACAGGAGAGACTGGTTCCGTGATAGGGACCACGGCCGGGGGTATAATACTCCACAGGAGAGACTGGTTCCGTGATAGGGACTATGGCCGGGGGTATAATACTCCACAGGAGAGACTGGTTCCGTGATAGGGACTATGGCCGGGGGTATAATACTCCACAGGAGAGACTGGTTCCGTGATAGGGACTATGGCCGGGGGTATAATACTCCACAGGAGAGACTGGTTCCGTGATAGGGACTATGGCCGGGGGTATAATACTCCACAGGAGAGACTGGTTCCGTGATAGGGACTATGGCCGGGGGTATAATACTCCACAGGAGAGACTGGTTCCGTGATAGGGACCACGGCCGGGGGTATAATACTCCACAGGAGAGACTGGTTCCGTGATAGGGACTATGGCCGGGGGTATAATACTCCACAGGAGAGACTGGTTCCGTGATAGGGACTATGGCCGGGGGTATAATACTCCACAGGAGAGACTGGTTCCGTGATAGGGACTATGGCCGGGGGTATAATACTCCACAGGAGAGACTGGTTCCGTGATAGGGACCACGGCCGGGGGTATAATACTCCACAGGAGAGACTGGTTCCGTGATAGGGACCACGGCCGGGGGTATAATACTCCACAGGAGAGACTGGTTCCGTGATAGGGACTATGGCCGGGGGTATAATACTCCACAGGAGAGACTGGTTCCGTGATAGGGACTATGGCCGGGGGTATAATACTCCACAGGAGAGACTGGTTCCGTGATAGGGACCACGGCCGGGGGTATAATACTCCACAGGAGAGACTGGTTCCGTGATAGGGACTATGGCCGGGGTATAATACTCCACAGGAGAGACTGGTTCCGTGATAGGGACCACGGCCGGGGGTATAATACTCCACAGGAGAGACTGGTTCCGTGATAGGGACTATGGCCGGGGGTATAATACTCCACAGGAGAGACTGGTTCCGTGATAGGGACTATGGCCGGGGGTATAATACTCCACAGGAGAGACTGGTTCCGTGATAGGGACTATGGCCGGGGGTATAATACTCCACAGGAGAGACTGGTTCCGTGATAGGGACTATGGCCGGGGGTATAATACTCCACAGGAGAGACTGGTTCCGTGATAGGGACTATGGCCGGGGGTATAATACTCCACAGGAGAGACTGGTTCCGTGATAGGGACTATGGCCGGGGGTATAATACTCCACAGGAGAGACTGGTTCCGTGATAGGGACCACGGCCGGGGGTATAATACTCCACAGGAGAGACTGGTTCCGTGATAGGGACCACGGCCGGGGGTATAATACTCCACAGGAGAGACTGGTTCCGTGATAGGGACTATGGCCGGGGGTATAATACTCCACAGGAGAGACTGGTTCCGTGATAGGGACTATGGCCGGGGGTATAATACTCCACAGGAGAGACTGGTTCCGTGATAGGGACTATGGCCGGGGGTATAATACTCCACAGGAGAGACTGGTTCCGTGATAGGGACTATGGCCGGGGGTATAATACTCCACAGGAGAGACTGGTTCCGTGATAGGGACTATGGCCGGGGGTATAATACTCCACAGGAGAGACTGGTTCCGTGATAGGGACTATGGCCGGGGGTATAATACTCCACAGGAGAGACTGGTTCCGTGATAGGGACTATGGCCGGGGGTATAATACTCCACAGGAGAGACTGGTTCCGTGATAGGGACTATGGCCGGGGGTATAATACTCCACAGGAGAGACTGGTTCCGTGATAGGGACCACGGCCGGGGTATAATACTCCACAGGAGAGACTGGTTCCGTGATAGGGACCACGGCCGGGGGTATATACTCCACAGGAGAGACTGGTTCCGTGATAGGGACTATGGCCGGGGGTATAATACTCCACAGGAGAGACTGGTTCCGTGATAGGGACTATGCCGGGGGTATAATACTCCACAGGAGAGACTGGTTCCGTGATAGGGGGCCGGGGGTATAATACTCCACAGGAGAGACTGGTTCCGTGATAGGGACTATGGCCGGGGGTATAATACTCCACAGGAGAGACTGGTTCCGTGATAGGGACTATGGCCGGGGTATAATACTCCACAGGAGAGACTGGTTCCGTGATAGGGACTATGGCCGGGGGTATAATACTCCACAGGAGAGACTGGTTCCGTGATAGGGACTATGGCCGGGGTATAATACTCCACAGGAGAGACTGGTTCCGTGATAGGGACTATGGCCGGGGGTATAATACTCCACAGGAGAGACTGGTTCTGTGATAGGGACTATGGCCGGGGGTATTATGCTCGCAAGAGGTGAACTCGGGGCAGAGGGAATAATAGATTGTCACTGGTGCTATGAAAAAAAAAAAAAAAAAAAAAAGAAAAGATGAAAAGATGAAATGTAAGCAATGAAAAAAATACATGAAATGAAATGCAAAATATGATATGCCATGTATGCTGAAATATTAAGTATGCCATAACTGAAAATGCTCTATTTGTGAAGGGAGATGTTACAGGGTTATGTTAGATCGATGTGATAGGCCATCGACTACTAGTCCTTTCTACCATACCGGTATATACCCGGAAGTATCCTGTATTCATTCATTCATACTGTTTGGCACAGGCTACAATACATGCTGAACAACAGTACAGTGTCTGTCGTTATTTTAGTAGATTGTTGCCTACTGAAATGGCCATTAATCTTCTACAATCTCTAGTTGTGTAGACTTGGGCTAATTCACATGATGAATAAGAGTCCATTTGGTTTCATTTTTAAGCTCTCAAAGTATAAATCTGGTTAACCAACTTTCCATCATTTAGCCTGGGGACCACCTGGAACCCTCTCAGGGACCACTGCAGGTCCCCGAAATATGTATTGATTCATTGTATATAATATAGATATTCTATATGATATTTTTAAAGTTTAGTCTTTCTGACTGTAAATTGTCTTGAATCCCATCACACAGGGGTCCATGGAGGCTCAAATTCTGAATAAATAACAGAACAGGATGTGAACAGCTGGGATTGGAAAACCACTGCATTCATTCCATACGTGGTGGAGAGAGAGAGACAGAGAGAGAGAGACAGAGAGAGAGAGAGAGAGAGACAGAGAGAGAGACAGAGAGAGAGACAGAGAGAGAGAGAGAGAGAGAGAGAGAGAGAGAGAGAGAGAGAGAGAGACAGAGAGAGAGAGAGACAGAGAGAGAGAGAGACAGAGAGAGAGAGAGAGAGAGAGAAGAGAGAGAGAGAGAGAGAGAGAGAGAGAGAGAGAGAGAGAGAGAGAGAGAGAGAGAGA
>CM076986.1:43770084-43860084 GCA_039105355.1 Benthosema pterotum | reverse complement strand
GTTTCACATCATTTTAATTATAAGCACTTTAATTTGAAATATCTTTGAAATGTGGGTTGTGTTTTGCATGCCATCGTGTTTGGTGGGGCAGTCAGGGCATTTAGGGGGGCATTGCCCCCCCCCCCCCCCCCCCCCCCCCCCATGCCCATGCCTAGATCCAGCCCTGCAGAGAAGGCATTCATTTTGAGTGACACAGAGGAAAACTATTCTTTACTTTTTTATTATTATTCAGCAGCAGCAGCTAAAGCAGCACAACGTTTCGACATTGGGAGTGTTTGTCAACTTTGACAAATACTGCAAGGCGACAGGAATTAGAATTATTTTCTTTTTTTTTGCTGCCGCTGTAGTAAGAAAACACAAGTTCATACATTCCTGCTTTCTGCTCGGCGGAAAAATAAATCTTTCACCTCACATAACCTGAGAACGATGGATTATTAAAATCTGTTATTTGCACTTGGTTTTTCGAAGTGCCATTTCTAATAAGCAGCATGACGTCTATAGACATTGTGCTCTAAAGACGAAATGGACAGACACAGGGAAGGATTATCCAATGGGAACGTTGGGCCCAGGGACCCCTATGTGATGGCTAAGAGACTGAAGCTCAGGTCCCTCCAAAAAAGGGGTAACAGTGAATAACAGTGGTCCATGCGGTCCTTTTCACTAGAGATCAGGGCTTTGAACCGGTTCAAAGAACGAAAACCGAAACGAACGGAATTCTAGGGGATTTTTCAAGGAACGGAAACGGAATGGTCTTCAACTGTTCCGGAACGAAACGTAATTCTGAAATCCACAAAACCGGTTAATAACGTTTTTTTTTTCGTTCTCAATCAATGATAAATTGAGCTACTCGCAACTATCTAAGTTGCGTTTTTAATAAACACGCATATCGTGACTGTTATATACCACCGGCTTTTTCCGAGTCGAAATGTTAGAGCCGGGCCTGCCGAGGGACCGAGGCTGTGCGTATGACTATTGTCATGCAGCACGCAGCGCAGCTAAAAGACCCGGGCCAGCCATTAGAACATAGCAACAGCCCACACGCCAGAACAATGAGGAAATATGAAGTCTAACAGGCACATCAGAATACAATGTATTTCATATTACAGCGGGCATTTGAATTCCTCTTCCTCCTGCTCGTCCTAAAAAAAATCCACACATCTGGAACCCGCTCCTTTTCTGAGGCTGAGCCATTCAGCAAATAGCCTAAACGAGAATGCGCTCTGAGAAGTAACTGTTCCTTGCGTCCCGTGCGTAATGCGAAACCAAGACAAGACGGTCTTTGTAACACGACGGGTGGTGGTGGGTTACGTTTGGAGACAAAGTTTGCGCGATGGTGATATTTCTCTGACACTGTGCCGCTGGCTGCAGCTGCAGCCTCTCAGTTAGGACGCGCTGAGGTGCTTCTCACTGAGATGCGCAGATTAAAAGGGAGAGCCCAGCTGCGGTCAGATGTTGTCATAATAACCAATATAGGCTAGTTGATTACTGTACACAGGCGTCGCACACATAGAGCAAGAATATATGGGAAAACAAAGGTAAATGTTTAATTTTCCCCTTTCCTCCTTTTCCAGAGACATGCGTAATCGCCATATAGCCATGCATGCGCGCTGCGGGTGCCGTCGTGATGCAGACAGACAGACAGCGCAATGGCCTTACTGACATCCATAAAATAAAACTCTGCTCTGCTCCTGTGGCAGGGTAATAATGTGGATGAAAATCAATAGTCCAGCGCGCCCCGAGAGCCACGTGCGCTTGATGTTTGTAAACAACTTCAAGTGTATCCGCAAAACATTACGGAACGATAACAACGAACGTAATTTTTCCGTTCCGAACCGGTTCGAACCGGTTCGGTTTGGTGCTGGAACGATTGCCAGAACGAAAACGTTAAATATAAATCTACCCGAACCGGTTTTGAACCGTTCCTGAAAAATAATTTCGTTTTCAAGCCCTGCTAGAGATGCCCGATATTGACTTTTTTACCGATATCCGATATCCCGATATTATCCAACTTCTAATTCCCGATACCGGTATCAACCGATATCAACCGATACCGATATATGCGGCCTCCAGTGGTGGAAAAATAACAGAAACTATTACTATACAAATATTTAATATAAATAAACATTTAGTATAAATACGAATTCATGTTATAGCCTAGAAATACTCCATACAACTATAAATTCAACATGTAGCCTACTTGACTAAAGTACAAAAGTAATGGTATAAACATGACCGTAGCGCTGAGTCTACATCTCTGTAAATAGTCATAATTTCCAGTTTGTAAATACCGATACCGATATTTTCCGATATGAAATTTGAAAGCTTTTATCGGCCGATAATATCGGAGGGCCGATAATATCTGCCATCTCTAGCGCACACAGTCCTTTTTACTGTTATTTACAAGGGGCTTATTAATTTTGTAAAATAACCCCAAAAGTCCTACACCAGGGGTTTTCAACAGGTGGTCCGGGCGGGGACCACCAGTGGTCCCTGAGAAGGTTCCAGGTGGTCCTCAGGCTAAATGATGGAAAGTTGGTTAACCAGATGTAACTCTTGAGAGTTAAAAGATTCATCATCTGAATTAGCACCACTTAATTAAGAAGTTTACACTGTTTTGTTGGCAAAATAGGAAGTGAACTTAAATTTTGCATTTAAGTTCACTTTCTACTTGAGTGCTTTAAACCAGGGGTTTTCAACATGTGGTCCGGGGACCACCAGTGGTTCCTGAGGTAGCAGTCTTCACTTGCCCCACCATTTTTTTTAATTGCCCCGGGCAAGCGGGCAAGTGTTAGTGTCAAGCCCTGTTGGGGCTCTTAGGCTGGTGCATGGCGGCCCACAGGCGCATTATTTCCAGATCTGTGCCTCCTTCACATTTAGTAGATCCTGTCAACTTCTGTGGCCAGTTATAATTTCCTGGGGTTTATTAGGACTGTAGTAGATAAAAAAAAAAAAACATTTTGTAATAAGAAGCAAAAAACATAAACCTAGGTTGAAAAAACTAACAAACAAAGTCCTCTAACATTCCACATGGACTAAGAACGGTCTCTGAACTGCTCATTTAGAAGGGTTTTCTCTGTGACCTGGTTTAGTGCCGTGGACCCCCCCCCCCCCCCCCCCCTCCCCCTAGGGTCAGTTGTTTATTTATGAGTCCCTCTGGTGGTCCCCTGATTGTTGATTGTTTCTGACCAACACAACACAGTGTGGACCCCAGAACGCAGGCCTCCTGTCTGTCTGTTGGTCACTGAGAGAGTCTCTGGCTCTTCTATTCATTCAGTTCATTCAGTTACACCAGAGGTTTTCACCCTTTTTCATACCAGGGCCCACTACGTATTCAGCATTTTAGCCACGGACGGAGGACCACCGTTTGAGGTCGAGTTCAATATCTCTCGGAGCCAAAAAGCAAAGACTCTCCAGGTTTGCCTACAGTTTAGTAGAGATAGTTAACATGGCAAAACGTTGGTCAGAATAACAATTCTCTACATTTTATAATTGTGTAGATTCTTGAATTATTAAGTCATTCAGATGTTTATATATCATCAATACTATAATTAAGGAGTTGTCTGTCTGAATGTCTGAATGTCTGAAGCGAGCATAACTCATCACTGGCTGCACTGATCACTATGATTTTTCACACAGTCATTGACCATAACATTAGGAAGAGACTGAGGAAGCCCTTTTTTCAAATTAACAAATTGTTGATTAATAACGAATTTATTGGTGAAATTAAATTTCCCCATTCGCTTAACATTGGCAATTCCCTTTTCGGCCACAGGGGGCAATGCAAATTCCCAAAACACACACACGCACACACGCACACGCATGCACGCACACACGCACACGCACACACACACACACACACACACACACACACACACACACACACACACACACACACACACAACACACACACCCTTACGGGTCCATTTGGTTTCATTTTAGACTCTTAAGAGTTACAGATCTATAAGGGTCATTTTGGTTCCCATTCCAATCTTCATTTAGCTGGGGACCACCTGGAATCCTCTCAGGACCACCGTGTTGGTCCCCGGATTGGTTGGAAAACCACTGGCTTTCACTGAAGGAGCACTTTGGTGATTTGAAAAAAACACTCCCCGGGAGTTTCCCCGGGGGGCATGAATGTGCACATGCACACACTCTAACTCTACTTTTACAGTGAGGACCACTGGTTTGGTTCCATGTGTACACCACAGGGCTTGACACTAACACTTGCCCGCTTGCCCAGGGCAAGAAAAAAAAAAATGTGTGGAGCAAGTGAAGACTGCTACCTGGTTGCCCGAGATCGGCAAGTGTGTAACTTAGTGCACTATAACACAACACAAGATAAATTTGTCTTGAAGGCAGTCATTGCACTCTGCCTCTGTGTCTTTCCCTGCTTTCTAGCTATCCACAATTTTCAGGCTGGATTTGGGAAACAAAACAGGCAAATTAACACATCAAAATGACATAAAATCTTCTACAGTGTAGACCTGGGCTAATTAAGATGATGAATTTTAACTCTTGAGAGCGTAAAAATGAAACCAAATGGACCCGCAAGGGTCCATTTGGTTTCATTTTTACGTTACATCTGTTACATCTGGTTACATCTGGTTAACCAACTTAACTGGGGACCACCTGGAACCTGGGGGGCAAGTGACCATGACCTGAGGGCAAGTAGAACCTGACTTGCACTTGCCCGATGGGCAAGTGCCTCGGAGACCTTAGTGTCAACCCTGGACCCTCAGAGAAAGGTCCTAAAAGAAAAATCATTAAAAACACAACACAAAGAAAGTAGCAGGTGTTCCACTCTGTGCCACTCTGTGGCGTGCTATGAGACGTGAACACCTGCTATGAGACGTGAATACCTGCTATTTTCGGGGAAACACCTGCTATTTTTTGGGGGGAAATCCTCACCAAGTGCTGCTTTCATAGTTAATTGAGGAAGTAATATGATACTGAGTTGAGGAAGTGAAAAATTAGTTGCATTCATTTCTTTCATGGGCCAGTTCTAATACTAATTCAATGTCATCCCACGGGCCGAAGATAATTCATTCACAGGCCTGACTTGGTCCCCGGGGCCTTGAGTTTGACATATGTGTCTTAAAGCAATTTTAAACAGTATGCATAAACTTCTTCCAATGACATCATCAATGGTGGAATCCAAGCTAATATGATGATGTCATTGTAAGAAGTTTCTGAACTGTCCACAGCCCTCCTGTGAGACACAGACTGAGTAGGAAAAAAAATAGTGGTATTTTATCATGTACATTAGTGAGGACCTGTTACATCAGGATTGGGCAATTATTTTTCCCAAGGGGCCACATGAGATACATAACAATGAGGAGGGCCAAGACTAAAGGCTGACTAAAGTCTGGGTGTATTATTAATTTAATTTCAAGACAGAAAGTAAGAGTAAGACAAAACCTTTTGATAGCGGGGCCCTCTATTTATTCAGTATTTGAGCCACAGAGGACCCCAATTTGATTAAAGTTTAGACCCACACACACCAAAACTAAAGATTTCTTTTGTTTTTGTTCACAATACCAGGCTGGATTTGGGAAACAAAACAGGCAAACATTTTAGGTAATTCAGATGATGAATATCTTAACTCTTGAGAGTGTAAACATGAAACCAAATGGACCCGCAAGGGTCCATTTGGTTTCATTTTTACATTCTCAAAGAGTTACATCTGGTTAACTGGAACTCTCTCAAGGACCACTGGTGGTCCCGGGGCCGGTCAGAGTCAGCCAAAGGGCCGCATTTGGCCCCCGGGCGCATAATGTCCAGGTATGTATTACATGAAGATACGTTGAAAGTGGTGAAGTGGTCCTTTAAAAATTACGATATATTGGCATATCATTTATTTTAGCCACCCCTAAATCACCCTATAAAGACAGCAGAGAGCTGTGTTCTAATCACCAGCAGTATATAATAATCCACTCAGCTCCGTGTCAACAAAGCAACGCTCCGTCACGTCACGTGTTATCACTCATTAGCACAGGAATGGATTTAACACGTCCAAAAACCATTGAGAAACACAGAGAAATGTTAAACGCCTTTGGAACAAAACACAGACACATTGTTGGATCAACGGCAAACCAGTGCTGCTACAGGTCTGATCCCAGAGGGACAGACCCTGAGCGACACTGAAGGCTGTCTTAGTGACCAGGGGCGGATCTAGGCATGGACATGGGGGGGCAATGCCCCCTAAATGCCCAGTCTGCCCCACCAAATATGATGGCATGCAAAACAACCAAGATATTTCAAAGTGCTTTATAATTAAAATGTTATGAAGCACTACTACTGCTACTAACTAACTACAGCTGTGTCACCACTAAACTAACAGGATTTCTTCATTGAAAACAGAAAACTCTCTGAGCCAGACATTTAGCTTTATGCATGCTGCGTGTCTGTTGCAACTTCAACAACAACTGATGTTATAATTGATGCTTTATACCACAATTACCATGCGGACAAAGCCAACTCGGGTAGTGACAAATCATGATGACACACAATTAAAAAATTTCTGAGATGAAAATCGAAACAAAAAGTGTATCCTGGCTTTTTCTACTTCTTGCCAATTAGATATTATATGATGATATTGTGTGTGCCATCAAAATCGAGTAATAGAAGTAATATGAAATTACGCACAACGCACACGCACACACACCACCACACACACACACACACACACACACACACACACACACACACACACACCACACACACTTATCAACAAGTCGGCTGACAGCATGTGACAAGATGGGACAACATCGACAACGCCGCCATCGGTGAAAACTCCAACTCCAGTGGGTGTCACCACTAAACCAACAGCATTTCATCATTGAAAACAGAAAACTCTCTGAGTCAGACCTTTAGCTTTATGCATGCTGCGTGTCTGTTGCAACTTCAACAACTGATGTTATTATTGATTTATTGATGCCTGATTGCCTAAAAGTCCTGCAACCTGCACAGAACGTGCGTTAAAACAGACTGCATCGCAATGCACTCGTGGTGCGGTCAATCAAGTGAGAACACTCTCTTGATTTTCGGTAGAATCCGCTTCTTATTTGCGCCGCCCTCGTTGAAAACGAGGCATTTCTTACTCCAACGTATCTCTATTCAGGCTGCATGGAGAGCAGCTCAGTTTCTCTCCCCTCAAATATACTTCCATTCATTGTTTCTTTCTACTATTCTATGGGCTCTGCTCTGAGCTCAATGGAAGATCTTCTCTGGTGTTAAATAAAGTACAAACTTCCTCTGTGTTGTAACTCCACTGTGTTTACAGCATCCTAAAGGCCCTCAGGGAGACACCGACCACTTTATGAACTTTATTACTTCCGGACAGTGGAGGAAAGAATGATGTCAGCTCTGTTTTTGTTTGTTTCTTTCTTTTTTTTCACGAGAGTCCCTCTGTCTCTCTCTCTCTCTCTCTCTCTCTCTGTCTCTCTCTCCTCCTCTCTCTCTCTCTCTCTCTCTCTCTCTGTCTCTCTCTCTGTCTCTCTCTCTCTCTCTCTCTCTTCTCTTCTCTCTCTCTCTCTCTCTCTTCTCTCTCTCTCTCTCTCTCTCTTCTCTCTCTCTCTCTCTCTTCTCTTCTCTCTCTCTCTCTCTCTCTCTCTCTCTCTCTCTCTCTCTCTCTCTCTCTCTCTCTCTCTCTCTCTCCCTCTCTCTTCTCTCCCTCTCTCTCTCTGTCTCTCTCTCTCTAAAGAGCCTCCAATTATCATCCCTGCTGAATAATGGGACTGTGTGTCTGTGTGTCATTAATAGGAGGTTCCATCGATGGGCCTCAGACCTCTGGCCCTGTCTGTGACATCACCAGTAAGACAACAACAACAACAACAACAACAACAACAACAACAACAACAACAACAACAACAACTCAGATGCATTAAATCAGTAGTTTTCAATCTTTTTGATACCAGGGCCCACTTTTTTCAAGACTTTTCAGCCCCTGTCTGTCTGTCTGTCTGCCTGCCTGCCTGCCTGCCTGCCTGCCTGCCTGCCTGCCTGCCTGCCTGCCTGCCTGCCTGCCTGCCTGCCTGCCTGCCTGCCTGCCTGCCTGTCTCCAAATGCTCTAATATTTGTCTCTAATTCTGTTGTCTCTTTTCCTGCTATAGTTGTGTTTTAAGCCTGTTAAAAAAACTCCCAGCATTACCCTGGTGCCACTATATACAGTATTTAACAAATTTAAGTAATTCAGATTAAAATATAATTATACAATTTAATATGGCCGTGAAATGAAACAAAACCATTTGGGTTCATTTCACGCCCTCAGGAGTTACAGATTTATAAGAGGGACCATTTGGAATCCTCTCAGGGACCACTGGTTGAAACCAACTGCAGATAGGGATTCAGTTTACCAAGAAAAAACATGTTAGAAAAAATATGGAAATAAGCGTTCTGCCTGACAGCAATGAGACACACACACGCACGCACGCACACACGCACGCACGCACGCACGCACGCACGCACGCACGCACGCACGCACGCACGCACGCACACACCACACACACACACACACACACACACACACACCACACACACACCACACACACACACACACACACACACACACACACACACACACACACCACACACACACACAGACTGAATGAACTTGGTCTGATGACTGTAAGGTATGGAACCTAACGCCTCAATGATAAACACCTCCCTTTCCTTCTCACAGAACTGGGAAACACATGGTGTGTGTGTGTGTGTGTGTGTGTGTGTGTGTGTGTGTGTGTGTGTGTGTGTGTGTGTGTGTGTGTGTGTGTGTGTGTGTGTGTGTGGCGTGTACGTGCGCGCACACACGTGTGTCTGTGGGAGTAATTGTTTCCAGAGGTGCTGCTGGATATGTGTGTGTGCACGCGTGTGCATGCGTGCGTTTGTGTGTGCGTGCATGTGTTTGTGGCTGTGTCTGGGCGTTTGGAGAGGTTGCCAGGTTTTTAAACATGGACATGTCATTGTCCGTGTTGCCAGGTTTTGCACGACAGAACAAGCAACCACATCAATAAAAACAAGCCTGATAGAATACAACAGACTATGCTACAGTCGAAGCCTGTTTGAATAGACTACAACACACTGTATCTAACTGTACATGCAACGTGTGTGTGTGTGTGGTGTGTGTGTGTGTGTGTTGGGTGTGTGTGTGTGTGTGTGTGTGGTGTGTGTGTGTGTGTGTGTGTGATGTGTGTGTGTGTGTGTGTGTGTGTGTGTGTGTGTGTGTGTTGCACTGCCAGTGAGGCCTAATCACGTAATCAGCCAAAGTACTCTCACCAGTGCAATTTATAGTCTATGTCATGGGAACCCCACACCTGCCAAATGATTACTGACAGGCAGTCAAACTGATACAGACATCTCCATATACAGTGTAAGGACAACAGTCAGTTATATAATGGATGCTATGACAAGCTGACATTGCCTATTACTGTATGACGTTCCCAACTTGCATCGTTGACAGGTACAGGTCTAGTTTACAAGGTGTTTACACAACTAAAGAATGTAGAACAATTGTTTGTTTGAACTTCAATAGTACAGAAGTGTTGACAAAATGTTGATTGTATGTCCATTTCCTACTCCAGAAAACAGCATGATGTATCACTCACAATGAGTCAGACAGACTTGGACACCTGTATATCACTTAGCAGCGAACAGCATGTAAGTGAGGTGCAACAAACCATGTGCAACCCAGATTCGGCACAAACAATAGCCTATCGCTCCAATAGCCTATGGCGCAAGAGTCATTATTAAGACATGCAAATCCCTCGACTCCTTCAAAACTACTCTCAAAGGCCACAGTTAACAGTCTTCCAATTAATCAATCAATGACATGCATGCATTCTCCTACTGAGTTTATGTCTCTGGAAGAGGTTGTACAGAGCACTGTGGCCACACTGAGGACACACTGACAGCAACACACAAACCATGGAACCATATCATATTTATATTAATACAACCAACCAGGAACAGTACACTCCACACTCAGATGTGCACTTGGGCAACTCCAAAGAAAATTCGCCATAGTGTCAATAGTGCCCATATACAGTATACCTGTCATACTGTCAATACCTGCCATGTGTCAATATAATACCTGTCATAGTGTCAAAGTGCCCATATATAGCATACCTGCATAGTGTCAATAATGTCCATATATAGCATACCTGCCATAGTGTCAATAATGTCCATTTATACCTGCCATAGTGTCAACCCCTTACCCCTGTGTCTGATCACTGGTTAGACTGGTATATTCACCATAGTGTCAACCCCTTACCCCTGTGTCTGATCACTGGTTAGACTGGTATATTCACCATAGTGTCAACCCCTTACCCCTGTGTCTGATCACTGGTTAGACTGGTATATTCACCATAGTGTCAACCCCTTACCCCTGTGTCTGATCGCTGGTTAGACTGGTATATTCACCATAGTGTCAACCCCTTACCCCTGTGTCTGATGTAACATATTTGCCCATACCCATATGACCCTGTATCATATGACCAAATAAGGGCTGATCTGATACTGATATCGGGACAACATCTCTATCGGAAATGCAACGCAAGCTGTGTGACACACAGAGCCAAAAAGTGTAACATGCGTGTTGTGTCTAATGTGTGAACGGGCCCCGCTTTCACTCACCTAGCGCTACAGGCTAGAGCACCCCGTATGGCGGGCGGCTCGGTATGCACGCCACTGCATGTGTTTGCGTGTGTGTGTGTTTCTAGTTTCGCTCACCGTCAATCGCCAGCGCTGTGTCCGGCGGCGGCAGCATCGTCATCACGTCCAGACTGTGCACAAATCCCAGCATGCAGAAATAATAACAACAAAGCGTCAATCCGTAGTGAGGCGACATGACGAGCAGCATGTTGGCTCTGCCGCTCTGCTGCTGGAGGCGATCACAGCGACACCGCTCTGCCGCTCTGCTGCTGCTGGAGGCGATCACAGCGACACCGCTCTGCCGCTCTGCTGCTGCTGGAGGCGATCACAGCGACACCGCTCTGCCGCTCTGCTGCTGCTGGAGGCGATCACAGCGACACCGCTCTGCCGCTCTGCTGCTGCTGGAGGCGATCACAGCGACACCGCTCTGTCGCTCTGCTGCTGCTGGAGGCGATCACAGCGACACCGCTCTGCCGCTCTGCTGCTGCTGGAGGCGATCGCAGCGACACCGCTCTGCCGCTGCTGCTGCTGCTGGAGGCGATCACAGCGACACCGCTCTGCCGCTCTGCGATCACAGCGACACCGCTCTGCCGCTCTGCTGCTGCTGGAGGCGATCACAGCGACACCGCGGCGGCTGCGACGACTGACTGGCTGTTCACACAGGGAGCGGAGAGGAGCGGAGCGGCGACGTGCTGTGCGAAAAAAGTCAAAGGCGATTCATCAAATCGTTCACTCCAATCTTTTCTACTGACTGTCAGACCGGAGAGGACTGTGATGATGACGGTGTAGACATAAGCGCGTTTTACGCGTGAAATGCGCAGCGAAATAACAGAAAAAAGCTGCGGTGCTGCTGTGTGTAGGCTACATTAGTCGCAGTTTGAGAAGCAGCTTCTCAGTTCTCAAACCCCCAAAACCAGATCCTCCTGAAAACAAACCAAACCGAATCCTGCTCCAGTCCAGCAGAGATACAGATCCAAGCTGCGATTCCTGCAGTTTAAAAGCTGTTATATTATAGTCCCCCAAAAAGAAGAAGAAGAAGGGAGAATGTTCTCCAGTTCTCCCACCAAACTATAAAAACCCAAACCCCACAAGGTTATAGTTCCACCAGACAGATCCAGATCCAGCAGACAGTCCTCCAGTCCAGTCAGTCAGACCCAGACAGCCCTCCTCCTCCTCCTCCTCGTCCAGACAGATCAGCGGTCAGTGCAGCTCTGCTCTCCCCGGCGTCGGGGCTCTGACTGGCGGCTTGCTGCTGCTGCTGCTGCTGCTGCTCTGCTGTGGAGGATGATGATACATGGAGCTCAGATCAGATCTCACACTGTCTGTCTGTCTGCCTGCGTGTGTGTGTCTGTCTGTCTGTCTGTCTGCTAGCAGCAGCAGAGACGCTGTCTACATTCTGTCAGTGTGTTTACTGTTGAGTTCTGTCTGTTATAATCCTACTGCATGGACGTTTGAAGAAGAATATTATAGACAAGCAGAGAGAGAGAGAGGAGGGAAAACAGTGTCTGCCTCCTCTCTGCTGAATGTGTGTGAGTGAGTGCGCAAGCGTGTGTGTGTGTGTGTGTGTGTGTGTGTGTGTGTGTGTGTGTGTGTGTGTGTGTTGTGTGTGTGTGTGTGTGTGTGTGTGTGTGTGTGTGTGTGTGTGTGTGTGTGTGTGTTTGATATTCTCTGTGTGGAGAGAGAGAGAGAGAGAGAGAGAGGAGAGAGAGACTCAGCCAGCCACAGTCAGTCACTCAGTCCTCCCACCTCTCTGTGTGTGTGTGTGTGTGTGTGTGTGTGTGTGTGTGTGTGTGTGTGTGTGTTGTGTGTGTGTGTGTGTGTGTGTGGTGTGTGTGTGTGTGTGTGTGTGTGTGTGTGTGTGTGTGTGTGTGTGTGTGTCGCACGCACAGCTGGCTGCGTTTGGTGTGTGACGTCACAGCAACACCCTCCCTCCCCTGTTTCTGCTAAAAGCACTGTTTCGTTAATTTTAGCTTTTTATTTTATTTTTTTATAGCACTCCCAAGGGAGACCCTAGAAAGATTTGTTTTAATTAATACATACATATACATCATATAGTTGACAACCTGGCTATAAACACTGTTGGATTTCAAATTAAAATGGTATATTCAGCAAATTTCTACATTTCACTTATTATTTCCACACAACATATACCGGTAATTTAATGACATGGGTGGAATTTTTTGTGTATTTTTTACTTGTTTACTAGTGTGTCCAATCAGTTTTTCAGATTTGCTGTAGTTGTGTGTAGTTGTAGAATGTACTGACTGGCTGACTGACTGACTGGACATGACTGGACAAATACATAATCCATAAACAAATCATATCACTAATTTGGTTTACGTGACAAAATTACAGTCTTTCAAATAGTACTATCTCTCCAATATGGCATATATATTTATATATATATATATATATATATATATATATATATATATATATATATTATATATATATATAATATATATATTATATATATATATATATATATATATATGTAACAGTGTTAAAAATACTTTGTTAATAGTTCAATTATGTTAAACTTGGGACACAGCCATAGCTATTAGTTGGTATATGCTTTTATTCTGAAGACATTGTGTTGCATTGTGGGTAACCCTCAGTACACTGTATCTCAATGCTGAGGGTAAGATGGTCTCCTGTTCACTGAAACAAAAACGAATTAATTATAAATATCTATGCTCCATATAAATGACCAGATATGCAGTCATGTTGTCATAAAGTTATGCAGTAACACTCGTTTTGGTGTTACATGGTGTGGAATTGCTTATTTCACTGTTTAACAAAAAACGATTAGCATGTTGCTAGCCCCTCTGCTAATGTGTGTGTTATAATGATCCACTGACATGGAGCATGTTATTTCTAACAGGAGATGACCACACTGCATGTTGCTGTACTGTGTCTGAGCTGTGGTTTTGTGTCCCACTGTATTTCTACAGGTATGTCCTGTGTGTATGTAAAACCATTTAGTTGTGTCTTTTTATTATTATTTTCGGACAGTATGCAAACTAATTACAGTGGCCTACCTGCAATTTTGCATTTATTCCAGCAGGGGGCACTGGTTCATGTTTATTTCCTATATATAAAAAACGGAGCTTTAGAGAGGAATATTCTATTACATAGTGTAATGTAATGTATTGTGTTGTGTTGTATGAATGACATTGAATTCATGTATTGAAGACATGTGTGTAAAAAAAGACTAAATGTAAAACATAACCACTATACGATCACTATGAGTACACTGTATCTCAATGCTGAGGGAGATGACCACACTGCATGTAGCTGTACTGTATCTGAGCTGTGGTTTTGTGTCCCACTGTATTTCTACAGTTCTCCACTGCAGAATAAACCACACTCTTCAGCTCCAACCTGGACTTGGTACATCATTGTGAGACAGCAGGCAGGACAGATAGAAGGTGTCACATATATAGTATATATTTATATATATATATATATATATATATATATATATATATATATATATATATATATATATATATATATATATATATATATATACTCCAATATGGCATATATATATATTACCATCGCAGTGAGTTAGGAATATTACATTCATAACAGACGCACAGTAAGTGCTAGGGCCCACACACACACACACACACACACACACACACACACACACACACACACACACACACACACACACACACACACACACACACACACACACACCTGACCTCTACTTAGCATTAGCTGAGCTAACCCACCAGAATACCAAGCAGAACATGCAGTACATACGCCCATCTAATCCAATATACTGTTTCATATGTCTGTATGAACCCACTTTGATATCTCACCTGCAAAACATACATTTACACACACAGGGATGAGACGACATGTTTTGCCCAGCCCTCACTCAACAGGAATGTACTGACTTCCCGTCAGTGTTGCCAACTGCCAAAATCCAAAATGCACTAGTGGCACTTCCAAAATGCACTAGAATGCGCTAGATCAGGGGTTTTCAACCTTTTTCATCCCAGGGACCACCATTTATTCAGGATTTGAGCCACGGACCACCATTTGAGGACATTTTAGCCCCACAGACCCCAAATCTAAAGATTTATTTTGCTTTTGTCCACAATTCCAGGCTGGATTTTGGAAACAAAACAAGCAAAACATACATTCCAAAATGGCTAATTCAGATGATGAATATTTTAACTCTTGAGAGTGTAAAAATGAAACCAAATGGACCCGCAAGGGTCCATTTGGTTTCATTTTTACATTCTCAAGAGTTACATCTGGTTAACCAACTTAGCTGGGGACCACCTGGAATCCTCTCAAGGACCACTGGTGGTCCCCGGACCACCTGTTGAAAAGCCCTGCGCTAGATGCTTGCCTGGAAGGGAATATGACCATTAAATGACCATTAATCTTCTACATTCTCTAGTTGTGTAGACTTGGGCTAATTCACATGATGAATATTTTAACTCTTGAGAGCGTAAAAATGAAACCAAATGGACCCGTAAGGGTCCATTTGGTTTCATTTTTACGCTCTCAAAGAGTTACATCTGGTTAACCAACTATCCATCATTTAGCCTGGGGACCACTGGTTGAAAACCACTGTCATAGGAGGAGAAATGGTGAAAAATGAGGGTTTTATCTCTGGCGCCTGTCAATCAATTTCACCCCAACTCACCAGCCAAACAGCACTAGATTTTCCGCCAGGAGTTTCTCACTAATTTTGGCACTAGGGGGGTCTGAAAAAGAGCTAAAAATAGTGACAAATGCGCCAAGTTGGCAACACTGCTTCCCGTTGACTGACTGTCAGTAACCTACTTCTCACTGGAGTGTATTGCCCTCTTGTGGCGGAAAAGTGCAACTGCACTGTCTACATTTGCAAGCAGGCAAGAAATCTACTATTTGAGTATAATAAACCATTACATAAAACAGCGACAAAAACAAAATACATATATGCATGAACTTTTATCCTTTTTAACTATTGTGTTTTTAACTATTTTAACTTGTATTCCCATTATGAACTTGTGTAGGATTATTAGAATGGGTTATAGAGAAATAATCACAAGAAATAAACACAAAAAATAGGGGGTGGCTTTGCCTTATCCTACATGTACTTGATTTGTACTCTAATTCTCCAAGCTGTTATCAGTTTTGTAGCAGTGTGTACTTGACACATAGCCTACTGTAACTCTCATTTCTGTTCATTAAACTTTCATTCACATTCATTTATATTCATGTTGTTGGAGTTGCAACAGACACGCAGCATGCATAAAGCTAAAGGTCTGACTCAGAGAGTTTTCTGTTTTCAATGATGAAATGCTGTTGGTTTAGTGGTGACACAATCGTTATTAGTTGCTGTTTTCAAAATCATCCGTACATAAGTACTTTAGTTTGAAATATCGTTGAAATGTGGGTTGTTTGGTGGGGCAGTGCCCCATGCCCTGTTAGGAGGCTGTAGCCACTGTTAACTCTTTAAATATGATGCTGACTTTTATGTTTTTTTGTTTTGTTCTTTCCTTAATTTAAGCCACTCTGGATTAAAGGGGAATTCCACCCATTTTCAAAATTTTCCTGAGAGGATACAAATGTGAACCAAATGGACCCTGGCGGGTCCATTTGGTTCCATTTGTACCCTCATAGTCCTCCACCACCTCCACATTATAAATCATAGTCCTCCACCACCTCCACATTATAAATCATAGTCCTCCACATTATAAATCATAGTCCTCCACCACCTCCACATTATAAATCATAGTCCTCCGTGATCCATATAGTGATATAGTGATCCATGCTGTCTCAAAAGCTGGGGGGCCTAGCACATGGTTTATGGCTGAACCATTGCTGAAACAAAAGTGAAAGTGAAAGTGTAGTGTTAACACTCTACTGACATGGTGGAGACACAACATATAGCAAAAAAATTGCATTTTGGAGCGATGTATATAGGTGAACTTGCACAACGCCCATTGGCCCCATTATAAGCTTATTTTGGGGTAGGGGAAACAGCCATAAAGGTGTGTTTTCACAAAATAACACCTGGACCACTTTTTTCAAAAAATAAAATAAAATAAATAAATAAAAAATAACTGCAAATAAAGATAATTCTCAGAATTCTCCTTTAAAGGAAGACTTCAAGAAAAACTTCATTAAACAATAAAAAACAATGTAATTATGATTTAGACCATAAAATTTCATATAGGAGCTTAAACTGTAAATTTGCACATAGCCTACCATATGATTTTGAAGAATAGTGTTGTGTAACAAAGGTCTCTGCCTCACATGGACAGCTTTGTGTGTTACTGTTTATTTTTAGTGTTTAGACAAAGTCCAGCTGCTGCAGCGAGACTGATCTGGAAAACCACAACAGGCTTTTTCCACCAGGGGCGGATTGGCCATCTGGAGTACAGGGAGTTTTCCCGGTGGCCTGCGCCACCTAGTGGCCTGGACAAGATCCAAAATGCACTAGTGGCACTTCCAAAATGCACTAGAATGCGCTAGATGCTCGCCTGGAACATACAGATCAAAATGACCATTAATCTTCTACATTCTCTAGTTGTGTAGACTAAGTTGGGCTAATTCACATGATGAATATTTTAACTCTTGAGGGTGTAAAAATGAAACCAAATGGACCCTAGGGTGGATCTTAAAACGTCAAGTTTTGATTTTCTTGTGTCTCACCCCCTAATTATGTTCCAATGTACAAAAAACTGCTTTGGCTAAAATTTGGTTGAATTTAAAGTAAATTTAGAGGTAGCTCAATCAAGGCAAAGATTGTACACTTTAGTAGTTTAAAAACGAATTGCACTGCAGGCACATTATTCTTATACTAAGCACAGAGATTTTATTTTTTAAGCTTGTTAATCTAAACACAAATCTGATTACATGTCATGATTGTCATGTCAAACCAAAATTAATTGTTATAGGAAATACTAATGTAGAAATTAGATTTAACTGTACATCATCATTGTTGTTTTTCTACCGCGCCATGAGGCCCTGTGGTCAGCCGCCTATCTCCTATTTCTATAGAGACAGCTTGATGTACAAGTATGTCAAGCTGCCTTCTTCAAGCACACCCATGTTTGTCATGTAAACCAAAATTAATTAGTTATAGGAAATACTAATGTAGAAAATAGCAAAGAATGACAAATTGCTATTTGTCTTTTAATGTGCAGAATGCCATGTCTTTAGTGCAATCTTCAATCATAGACTACTCACAGCACACAACAAGAACACAGCCCCATTTCCATGTTTACCTCCAAAAGTCACTGCAATATAATCAGTTATTACTGATCAATGAAAGTTTGTTTACGGCTATCCAGATACTTGTGCCAATGGTTCTGCACAATTTGCAGCAAGTCTTTAGTGAGTCACAACAATATTTCAATATTCTTGAATTAGGGCAACCCAACATTAGAGCAACCCAACACTCTGCATAATCATTGACCATGTTTATTGCCTTCACTACAGCCAGAGCTTCTTGGTAGTCTTCCCTGGGCTCCCACTCATCAGGATCAACAGCAAGGAAGTCATGTGGGAGATCCATCATTTTCAACAGCGTCTTGGATTGGGAGACAACATCTTCAATGTTCTTCCCTGCAATTGTTGCAAGGTCAACAGTAATTCTCTTTATGTGCTGTTCATCATCTTCATGTCCATCTTCCATGGCTCTCACCATCAGCTTCTTCGTTGCAAACATGCACAAATCCATGCACGATTTTTCTTTCAAAGGGCATGATGGGTAACTCCTGGAGCTCTGGCTCCAGGAGTTACCCATCATGCCCGTTGGATGGCAAAGGTTATTAATTGTTTGAAGATCTGGATGTTTCATGTCCAATTTAAACTGACACACAGGGAAGAAATGTTTGCAGTTTGCATTAATGTGAAGGCATGGATGCGCTCCACTAAATGACTTGCGGCTGTTAAAATTGTTGCTGGAATATTCATCAATAAATGCTGAGGTGTCTAAACCTGCTTCTCAATCACTTGTGGATTTTCACTCCAGAGGTCGTCGGACTTGCATTGTTTTACAGTGCAGGGAGTGCACAAACAAAGAAGCTGATGGTGAGACCCATGGAAGATGGACATGAAAATGATGAACAGCACATGAATAGAATACTGTTGACCTTGCAACAATTGCAGGGAAGAACATTGAAGATGTTGTCTCCCAATCCAAGACGCTGTTGAAAATGATGGATCTCCCACATGACTTCCTTGCTGTTGATCCTGATGAGTGGGAGCCCAGGGAAGACTACCAAGAAGCTCTGGCTGTAGTGAAGGCAATAAACATGGTCAATGATCATGCAGAGTGTTGGGTTGCCCTAATGTTGGGTTGCCCTAATTCAAGAATATTGAAATATTGTTGTGACTCACTAAAGACGAGTCCCAACTCCAGTACTTGCTGCAAATTGTACAGAACTATCGGCCAAGTATCTGGATAGCCATAAACAAACTTTCATTGATCAGTAACACCTGAATTATTATACTGCAGTGACTTTTGAGGGTAAACATGGAAATGGGGCTGTGTTCTTGTTGTGTTGTGAACTTGTGAGTAGGCTATAGTTGAAGATTGCACTAAAGACATGGTATTCTGCACATTGAAAGAGAAATGGCAATTTGTCATTCTTTGCTTTTCTATTTTCTACATTAGTATTTCTTATAATAATTAATTTTGGTTTGACATGACAAACATGTAATCATCAGATTTGTGTTTAGATTTACAAGCTTAAAACATAGAATCTCTGTGCTTAGTATAAGAATAATGTGCATGCAGTGAATTCGTTTTTAAACTACTAAAATGTACAATCTTTAACTTGATTGAGCTACCTCTAAATATGCTTCAAATTCAACCAAATTTTAGCCAAAGCAGTTTTTTGTACATTGGAACATAATTAGGGGGTGAGACACAAGGAAATCAAAACTTGACGTTTTAAGATCCACCCTAATGGACCCGCAAGGGTCCATTTGGTTTCATTTTTACGCTCTCAAAGAGTTACATCTGGTTAACCAGATGTAACTCCCCCAGGGTGGCCTGGCAACTGCAAAATTGTCCCGGTGGGAAAATATGTGCCAATCCGCCCCTGTTTTCCACTGTGTGTGTGTGTGTGTGTGTGTGTGCGCGTGTGCGTGTGTGTGTCTGTCAGTACATGTGTTTGGCATGTGTGAGAACAGTATGAGTGTGTATCAGTGAGTGCATTATTCCACATCTGAATGTCATGTAAAAGTTTTAAACCAATTCGACGTGAGCTCCATTCTGCAAAATGTCTTAGAAATCTTGATCCTGAAGGTCATTGGGCTCCTCAAGGACAAACCTGGGTGTAGATTTTGACCAGTCAAGTCAAAGTCGTCAGATCAGTCACTCACCTTACCGCAGTGAAATTAGTTCTCTGCTTTTGACCCATCTCTTGGAGCGGTGAGCTGCAGTGTGCGCCGCACTGGAGGAATCATTAAGTTGATTTGACCCCCAATCCATCCCTTTGATGCTGAGTGCCAAGCAGGGAGGCATTGTGGGTCCCGTTTTTACAGTCTTTGGTATGACCCGGCCGGGAATCGAACCCCGGCCTCCCCATTGCAGGGCGGACGCTTACAAGGCCACTGTATGGCAAAGTAGTAGGGTATGTATCCTGACATGCTCATCCTCTCATGTCACAGCTCACCCCTATACATGCTTTTATCCAAAACAGGTCAATAGAAGCTGAGCTGTTTTTATCCCATTTTTGAATAGGCGTCCACAATCACAGGTGTCTTAATTACAGTCAGAAATAAAGTTTGTTTTTAATCACATTCAAGCATTTGTTTTTATCTGCATTGATTTGTTTTATCTGCCTGTCAAGCAGTTTGTGGTATTTCTCTGTAAGTTCTATATAAATAAAGTTTACACAGTGCTATATAAATAAAGTTGAGTTACTACTAATCACCCAGAATGGTCTGAATAACTTCTCTATTATTGTATAAATGTACCAGGTTGTTTCTCACAACACCAGCAGAGGTCAGTGTTGTTATACTTTACTTTATACAACTTACTGTACATGGAGTCCAAACAGTATCTATGTATTGCTTTATAGCTGCATCTGAATAGCCTCGACACCCAGGCTTTCATTTTCATTCGCGTTGCGCGAAAACGGAAAGCCTGGACTAACGCGCATTGGAAAGTGGCCTTGAGGGAGGAGTCAACCTTCCGGGGTGGGCGTCGCTCTAAATGATGTGACGTAGAACAGCAGTGGACGGGAGGGGGAGGGGCCGGAGATGACGACACGTTAGTGAGATCAAATCAGAGCGCAGCACTTCCGCCGTGTGGATCCCACGACCAAAATCATTGAGGGCTAGACCAGGCTAGCATCTGAATAACTCCCTATCCCCATATAGTGCACTATTTGAATTCAATTAATCTGATTATATAGCGGTCACCATAAAAATATACATTGTTTTAGACATGCTCTAACTAACAGAAAAGAAACTTACTGCTATTCAAATAAACGACAAATAGCAAATTTGAATTTAATTAAAACAACTCATGGTGCCTTTAGGCTTATTCTGACTGCATACATATGATTAAAGAACAGCTATTGTACTCATACAGGGGCGGATGGAACATTTCCCAATTGGGGGGGGGGGGGGGGGTGGTATGGGTACGGCTTCATTGCCTGTGTCGCTTCGCGCCACAGGCGATGAAGCCGCACCCATACCATTTTCTGTTAAAAAACTTTTATTAGTCAAGTAAAGCATCAATAATAACATCAGTTGTTGCTGAAGTTGCAACAGACACGCAGCATGCATAAAGCTAAAGGTCTGACTCAGAGAGTTTTCTGTTTTCAATGATGAAATGCTGTTGGTTTAGTGGTGACACAGCTGTAGTTAGTTAGTAGCAGTAGTAGTGGTTCACATCATCTTAAATATAAGCACTTTAATTTGAAATATCTTGGGTTGTTTTGCATGCCATCGTGTTTGGTGGGGCAGTCAGGGCATTTAGGGGGGCATTGCCCCCCCCATGCCCATGCCTAGATCCGCCCCTGATGTGACGTCTCAGCTTGCTGAAAACACAGACTATGTAGAAGCCAAGTGTGGAGTCGCCCAAACACGACACTGTGAGTAAAATACAGCAAGGAATCAATAAAACACAAGCATGAAAACAGTTTTACAGACAAATAAAGAGAAATGTATATAAAACAAAGTAAAGTCACTTTGAGTCCATTGGCTTGACTTCTGGACAGGAGGTGAATCTCTTTAAGCTTTCTGATGGAAAATAATACTTAGAATTTATTACTGAACGACTGACTGATTGAATGCAACTTTATTAACATTTATTAACACATCAATTAATGACATTTGGTACAATGTAAAATTTAACTTAAAGCTTCACTTTTTTCTCTTTTTTACAGAAGTGAAATTACATTTTATAGATAAAATAAAATACAATAAATTTAATTGTATTGTCACTTCATCTCTGGGGACCCCCAAAACATGTAGGGACCCCTGAGGGTCTCAAACCACAGGTTGAGAACCACTGTGCTATTTTTACATGTCAACGACCTCAGATGACCCTAACAGTGACCCCAGATGACCCTAACAGTGACCCCAGATGACCCCAACAGTGACCCCAGATGACCCTAACAGTGACCCCAGATGACCCTAACAGTGACCCCAGATGACCCCAACAGTGACCCCAGATGACCCTAACAGTGACCCCAGATGACCCTAACAGTGACCCCAGATGACCCTAACAGTGACCTCATCACCACCACACCTGCTCCTGATTATTACATTATGATACAAGACATTGGGTGAAATTCCTGATCGCTGTGGTGTAGTCAGGTATGGTGTAAGTCTTCTCATTGGCTGCATGGCAGCAAATCAGGTTTGGAGCCGTGCTCATTGGCTGCATGGCAGCAAATCAGGTCTGGGGCCTTGAGGTAGGCCCGAAAGCCTATACCACCAGGCCTGGGCCTGGGCCTACCAAATAATTATCCATAATAATTAAAACCAGTCATCAAGAGCTTCAACTCATGATGAACAAAGCAGGGGAGTACAGTAACATTTTTAATTGGGGGGTCAGGTGATTTCTGGACCTTTTGACTTGGAGGTTTTAATTATTCTGGGTAATTATTTGGTAAACTCAGGCCCAGGGCTGGTGGTATAGGCTTTCGGCCTACCCCAAGGCCCCAGAACTGATTTGCTGCCATGCAGCCAATGAGAAGACTTACACCAGGGGTCTCAAACTCAATTTGCCTTGGGGCCACTAGAAGCAGAGCCTGGTTGAGGCCGGGCCGCAGCCACAGCGCGTCACATGGACAAACGTTTTTTGCCATTTCAAGCCTATTTTTTCGCCATTTTCGCCTTCATTTCACTTAAATTTAAGTAGATTCAGACTCACCAATGTGGGATAAAGAGTGTGTGCATATGTGGTGTTGTGTCGCACAAAAAACAAATAACATTTCTATACTAATATTTCTATTCCTTTCTATTTCTATTCCTTCCTTCCTTTTGATATACCACTGTGCCATCTGTTTCATTCAGTAGCACATAATAGGATATGATGATAATAACTATAACTAATAACTATACTGATAATAACTGAACAATATTAAATGAACTATTTACTGGACAATAGAACCTACAGACAATACACCTGGACAAAATAACTGGACCAGCCAACCCATCAACAAAGTGGCTGATTATGATGGCATGAATTACAACCAATAAGGAAGCAGTAACAAAATGTTTACTTTAGCTACCAATTTATATTCCTCCTAACAAAGCCAACTACAGCCATTTTGAACTTATACAGCCACTACAAAGCAGCGCCATAAAATAAATAAAATCAAAAATATAGTTTGTCAGTGTCACTGAGAAACTAGTCTTGCAAACATGACACTAGAGTAGACCATCAGAATCGCCACTTAGGCCCAACTAGCAGCATTGGTTTCCCAATAGTACACGTGCCTAAATAGGCTTTTATTTATTTGCGCTAGCCTCTTTGAAAACTACAGTTGCGCGACGTCTCATCTTTGCTGGCAATGCTGTCTGCAGTGGTCGCGCGATGGGGCTTTGAAAATAATTCAGCACGATCGGTTTCTGACCCCACAATGTCGCAACTTTTCTACTAGATGGCTATGACTCCATCCAGCGCAGATGTAAGCCTGCCCTGGAGCAACGACAACACCGTTCACTACGGGCAAGGGGGACACAACAGCTCGTTTTAGACTACTTACCTTAGCTCAGCGTGGTGCTTTATAATCCATGCATCCGCCCGTATCGGGCTTTAGAAAACTGCTACGCTGTCATTATTTATCAAACCGAACGCAGTCCTTGGTAAAAAGGCAAAGTTTTCTTTTCCCTACGTGTGTTTGTAAACAAGGAGCGGTGGATAGAGAGACGCCATGACAGGATCTCGCCCGTACTGCAGCCAATGGCGTCATTGCATTTCTTCAGATTGACAGTTCAGCGACAGAATGAACTAAACTGCACGGGGGGGAGGGGCGTGTTTCAGGGTGCAGATCCGGTTCCTCCATATTCTGTGTAAATGGCAAAGCCAGTAGGCGGGCTTTAAACAGGATCTCAGTAATGAGCAGTCAATAGTAACAGACGGTTCTCCCGCAAATGCTTTTGGTTGCCTGGTCGGAATTTGACGGGGGAACTCGCGGCCGTCGCGGGCCACATTAATATTAAACGTTCATATTAAGGTGGGGGCCACAAAATATCATCTCGGGGGCCGGAAATGGCCCGCGGGCCGGCAGTTTGAGACCACTGACTTACACCATACCTGCTACACCACAGCGATTGAGAATTGCACCCATTTTCTGTCTGTCTTCACAGCCTGTCTGTCTGTCTGTCTGTCTGTCTGTCTGTCTGTCCTCACAGCCTGTCTGTCTGTCTGTCCTCACACAGAGACACAGAGGAGTCTATAGTCCCAAAACCAAACCCAGCATATAGAGGTTTAGTGAATGAGGTCTGGACAGTGTACAGATGAGACAGAGTGTCCTCTAACACTCTGTAGAAGGACAGAGTCCCAGCAGGACGGTCCACATAAACTGCTACTCTGTTGGAGTCAGAGGGACGGATAGGAAGGACAGTGTCCTTACTATTGTGTCTGACAGAGTAAAAATTACCATGGTGACTATCACTACAGAACAGACTCCAGGAGTGTTTATAGTCTCCAAGCAGACAGTCATCACCCTTTCCTTTCCTACTGATGTCTCTGTCAGTCACTCCTATCCTAACATTTCCACTGAACTGAACCTCACTGTAGCAGCGTTCATCCAGACTCTCTGAACTCAGAACCTGAGGCCAGTAATCAAACCTGTCAGGATGATCAGGATATGAATGATCCTGACCATCCTGACATGTCACCTTTGTGTTGTTCTCAGACAGAGAGAGTTTTCTGTGTGCTGTGTTTGTGTCCAGTGTGAGACGCTGGAAATCTGATGAGAAAAACAACACAGTAAATACATCATTGACTGAATGATACAAGCGTGTGCGTGCACACCCACACACACACACCCACAGGCCCCTAATGTATGTATGTATGTATGTATGTATGTATATATATAGTGGACACTGTAAAAATGGTAATAACACAATATTACCACATTATTACCATTTCGACAGCGCATACCAGTTCCCACTAATATCCAGCAACTTCACATAGCCATTGAAGAGGAGTGGAGCAACATTCCACAAGCCACAATTGACAATCTGATAAACTCTATGCGAAGAAGATGTGTTGCACTGCATGAGGCAAATGGTGGTCACACCAGATACTGACTGGTTCGGAGGCCCATACACCCAATAAGGCAAAAGAAAATTGCACATTTCAGGGTGTCTTTTTATTGTGGAGAGTCTGAGGTACACCTGTGCACTAATCATGATGTCACATCTGCATCTTAATGTGGCACACCTGTGAGGTGGGATGGATTATCTTAACAAAGCAGAAGTGCTCAATATCACACATTAGATTTGTGAACAGTGTTTGAGAGAAATGGTTATATTGTATATCTGGAATGAATTTTAGGGCTTTAAGTCCATCCCTGAAAAATGGGAGCAAAAACAAAAGTGTTGCGTTTATATTTTTGTTGAGTGTGTATATATATATATATATTATATATATATATATATATATATATATATATATATATATATATATATATATATATATATATATATATATATATATATATACATACACACATACATACACACATACATACATATATGGGGGGGGGGGGGGGGGGGCTATACGCAATGTGCAAGTTGGCAGACAGACAGACAGGCAGGCAGTCAGACAGACAGACTCACGTGTTGTAAGGAGTTGAGGTTTAGTCCAGTGTTCTCCTCCATGATTCACACTGTAGGAAGTAGAACAACAATGAATCAGTAAAAACCTCTGCTGCTTCATGTCTCACATCAGCCTGTTTTAGTCCCACACAATATTTACTAAACACATTTTGTCTTCATTCTCCCACAGACTCTGTCCAAACATCACACACATATCTCTGTGGTCATGTGATTAAGATGTGTATCTCTCAAATTTGGATCAGATTGAGGAGTGTCTCGTTTTTTAACAAAATGCTTAAGTCCTATAGTCCTGTAGTGTACTGACTGACCGACACAGACACAGTCATACATGTATAGTCTACTGACTGACACAGTCCTATAGTCTACTGCCTGACACAGTCCAATAGTCTACTGACTGACACAGTCCTATAGTCTACTGACTGACACAGTCCTATAGTCTACTGACTGACACAGTCCTATAGTCTACTGACTGACACAGTCCTATAGTCTACTGACTGACCAACATGGACACAGTCCTATAGTCTACTGACTGACCAACATGGACACAGTCCTATAGTCTACTGACTGACCAACATGGACACAGTCCTATAGTCTACTGACTGACACAGTCCTATAGTCTACTGACTGACCAACATGGACACAGTCCTATAGTGGACTCACTTGACAGTCTCCAGGACAGCAGACAGCTTCTTCAGACCAGAGCCTCCTAAGTGGCTGAAGTTCAAGTCCAGCTGTTTCAGATGGGAGGAGGGGTTGGAGGTCAGAGCTGAAGCCAGAGAAGAACAGCTTTCCTCTGTGACTCCACAGCCTGACAACCTGCAGAGAAACACACATTTAACAAAGTGCTGTTGGTGTTCCAGTAGAGATCCACACAGAGAGAAGACATTCTTTACCCCAGGATCTTCAGTCTGCACTGTGGACTCTTCAGTACAGCACAGAGCTGGAGCAGCTGTGATTCCTGCAGGCAGATGAAACTGAGGTCCAGTTCTCTCAGATGGAGAAGATTAGAGCTGAGAGCTGAGAGCAGAACTTCAAATCCTGTCTGTGTGAAGGTACAGCCAGCAAGTCTGGAATTACACATGAAATATCTGGAGTGAATATCATAGTTTTGGAGTAAAGACTCCAAGGAATGAATAATTCACAGTAAGTCATAAAAGTCTTTCAACTGTGTAAGTTGAAAGTGTGTAAGTCCATGCGCACACCTGTGTGTGTGCATGTCAACATGGCTTTACATACTGTAATCACTTACTGTACCTAATTAGATAACGTAGTTATTGTACCGTAGCATTGATAATGATAATTCCTTAGTATCCATGGTGGATTAAATATTTTAGATTCTGTACAGTAGCATTGTGACTAATAATTGTCACAATGCTACTGTATCACACACACATTATTATAATCAACAACAAGAGTTGTGCCCCTACGGGGCACAGGTCTCCACCGTCCGCCATCATCATGACGTCATAGTTGGGAGGACGGACAGATCGAGGCCACAGACGGGCTACGTGCACGGACAGAGGGCGTTTTATAGTCACCACCTATGGTGGAGACGATAAATAATTAAACAGAACCAATCTAAATAATAATCCTACCTCAGAATCTCCATTCGGCAGTTTGGACTCTTCAATCCAGCAGAGAGCAGGTCCATGTATGGATCAGTTATGTCCTGATAACTGATGTCCAATTCTCTTAGATGTGAAGGATTAGAGCTGAGAGCTGAACACACAATCTCATATTCTGGTGTTCGGAGGATACAGCCAACAAGTCTGTAAATGTAGATGATGTAAAATCAGTGATTAATAACACAGATGAGGTCAAGTTAATGTTCAAGGAAACAAACTAACCCATCGCAAACAGCTTTCTACTCTTGTAGAGAGCTGTTTACGATTCTTTGAGAGTCCAAGATTGCCTATCGTATTTTCGTGCATTTTCATGAATACCACAAATGTAACATGTAACATACCATACAGGGGGAAGAGCAGCGATGAAAGGCAGAGCAGCGAGGAAGTGGCAAGATGTCAGCCACTCAGAAAATACACATACCGAGTGGTCTTTCTGCTGAGTACTGGGACACGTGTAAGTATCATTTTGGTATGTTCCATGTTGCATTTGCGCACACTAAGAGTTACTTTGAAGCAGAAACTATTTCACAAAAATATGATAGGCCAACTTGAACTCTCAAAGAGTAATCATGTCAGAATCGCAAACACGTTCAAATCTTGGAATGGAAACCATAAGAGAACAGGGAAACAAGAAAACATTAAAGTGAAAGAATGATAATGTTTTAATACTACAGTGTGTAACATGCTTTGACCTATGAATGTTATCACCATTATGATCTATTGTAATAGGTTTTCTATTCACATGACTACTAACCGAGCCTTTCTGCTGTTCCTCACAGCTGGGAGCAGATGGGTTCTCCCCCATGGTGTTGTCTTGTATTCCTGCAGGTCCAACTCATCCAGAGGCTCCTCTAACGTCAGCAGGATGAAGGCCAGAGCTGAACACTGGGATGGAGACAGTTCTGTCTTTGATCTGTCTGCTGACTTCAGGTACTGTTGGATCTCCTGATCTACTGAGTGGTCGTTCATCTCCATCAGACAGTGGAAGATGTTGATCAATCTGTCAGGAGAGAGACTTGCATCCTTAGGGTTCATCTCCTTCAGGTTCTTGATGGCTCTCTGGATGCTCTCTGGACTGTTCTCTGTCTGACCCAGCAGACCTCCTAACAGACTCTGGTTGGACTCCAGTGAGAGGCCATGAAGGAAGCGGACAAAGAGGTCCAGGTGGCCGTTCTTACTCTTCAGGGCTTCTTCCATGATTCTCTGCAGCAATTCGTCCAATGAACTGACATCCAGTACATCTGTCTTCTTCTGTGTGAAACAGTGGATCAGGTAGACTGCAGCCAGGAACTCATGGATGCTCCGGTGAACAAAGCTGTAGACCTTTCTCTGAGACTGAAGAGTCTCTTCTTTGAAGATCTCTGTGCACACTCCCGAGTACAGCGAGGCGTCTTTCACATCAAGACCACACTCTTCCAGGTCTTCTTGGTAGAACATGACATTGCCTTTCACCAGTTGTTCAAACGCCAGCCTGCCCAGCTTCAGGAGAACATCCCTGTCAGTCTCCTCATCATACTTCATCCTCATCCTCCTCATCTGGATCGACATGAAGTGGCTGAACATCCCAGTCAGGTTCTTGGGCAGCTGTCCTGTCTGGTCTGTCTTCACCAGGTCCTCCACAACGGTAGCGGTCATCCAACAGAAGACTGGGATGTGACACATGATGTGGATGCTCTTTGATGTCTTCACGTGTGAGATGATTGTGCTGGCCAGCTCCTCATCATCCCTGAACATCTTCCTGAAGAACTCCTCCTTCTGGGGGTCTGTGAACCCTCGTATTTCTGTCACCATGTCAATGCAATCACAAGGGATCTGATTGGCTGCTGCAGGTCTGGTGGTTATCCAGAGGAGAGCCGAGGGGAGCAGATTCCCCTTGATGAGGTTTGTCAGCAGCATGCCCACTGATGATGTCATCGTGACATCAGAGATGATGTCATTGTTGTTGAAGGCATCAGAATCAACGTCGATGTTCTGGAATTCCAGTGGAATCCTGCTTTCATCGAGACCATCGAAGATGAAGCCAACTTTCCAGGCAGCGAGATGCTCTGCTGTGACCTTCTTTAACGTTGGATGGAAAGCATGGATCAGTGAGAGGAGACTGTGCTGCTCATCTCTGACCAAGTTCAGCTCCCGGAATGAGAAGGGAACCAGGAGAACGATGTCTTGGTTCTCCAAACCTCTCGCCCAGTCCAGAGCGAACATACGCACAGAGAATGTCTTTCCAATGCCAGCGATGCCATTGGTCAGAACTCTTCTGCTGGGTTTGTCTCTGCCAGGGAGGATGGTCTTAAAGATGGCAGAGTACTTGATCAGGTCCTCATGGAGGGTCTTCATCTTGGAGAAGGTCTCAAGCTGCCACACCTCATGTTGCTGATTAACCCCTTCACTCCCTCCTGCTGATAGGTGGAGGTCTGTGTAGATGCTGGAGATGGAGGGCACTTCAATGACGTATGTCACACGATCAAGACCGTCCAGAGTGACCTTAAAAACCTTTAAATCCTCCTGCAGACTGACATCTGATATGAGAAGAGAATTAATACATGTTAAACATTCTGCTTACTTTATAACTTTACATATAAAAAATACCCCCAGAAAAATCAAAATGTGCTAAAATAAGTCTAACGCTGGATCATTTGTTTCAGTCTAAATGCATGTTTATCATTAGTATTTGGACATACAGGAATAAAAAATGTATTTTAATTTGATGGCGTCTGCTGATATCTGAACAATTCATTAATTGATATAAAATGTTAATAAGTGTAAAATGTGTCCAGTCTTACTGTGTCCAGGTTTGGTTTGACTGAATGTCTTCTGTCCAGGTGTGTTTCTGAATGTCTCTCTGTGGAGATGAACACAATAGAATATATAAAATATACCTATTTTATTAAACATTATTCATCATTATGTCTCATTATAGTAGAACATCTGGTGTTAAACTATAGAAAAAGTGTCCTTGTGGGCACAGGTCTCCACCAGGAGCAGAGTGTGTGATGTTTGGCAAAATGTTTAGGAAAAATATAAACATCACATGACCATCATGTGTAATGCTCTGTGTGAAACTTGAATAAAAATTGAAGGAGTATTATAAAATTGTTTTACACATGTTGTCCTCCTGGTGGCGCTATAAAGAGCAGATGTGACTCTATGGAGTGGGCATACAATGTTTTACACAGATCACTGCAGTTATAGGTAAAACACTAAACACTATAACTCAGTTATAATCAGTTATAGGTAAAACACTATAACTCAGTTATAGGTAAAACACTAAACATAACTCAGTTATAATCAGTTATAGGTAAAACACTATAACTCAGTTATAATCAGTTATAGGTAAAACACTATAACTCAGTTATAATCAGTTATAGGTAAAACACTAAACACTATAACTCAGTTATAATCAGTTATAGGTAAAACACTATAACTCAGTTATAATCAGTTATAGGTAAAACACTAAACACTATAACTCAGTTATAATCAGTTATAGGTAAAACACTAAACACTATAACTCAGTTATAATCAGTTATAGGTAAAACACTATAACTCAGTTATAATCAGTTATAGGTAAAACACTAAACACTATAACTCAGTTATAATCAGTTATAGGTAAAACACTAAACACTATAACTCAGTTATAATCAGTTATAGGTAAAACACTATAACTCAGTTATAATCAGTTATAGGTAAAACACTAAACACTATAACTCAGTTATAATCAGTTATAGGTAAAACACTAAACATAACTCAGTTATAATCAGTTATAGGTAAAACACTAACACTATAACTCAGTTATAATCAGTTATAGGTAAAACACTATAACTCAGTTATAATCAGTTATAGGTAAAACACTATAACTCAGTTATAATCAGTTATAGGTAAAACACTATAACTCAGTTATAATCAGTTATAGGTAAAACACTATAACTCAGTTATAATCAGTTATAGGTAAAACACTATAACTCAGTTATAATCAGTTATAGGTAAAACATTATAACTCAGTTATAATCAGTTATAGGTAAAACACTATAACTCAGTTATAATCAGTTATAGGTAAAACACTATAACTCAGTTATACTCAGTTATAGCCAGGTAAAAACACTAAACACTGTAACTCAGTTATAATCAGTTATAGGTAAAACACTGTAAGGAACCGGATCAGCACCCTGAAACGCGCCCCTCCCGTCGTGCAGTTTAGTTCATTCTGATTTGTCACTGAACTGTCAATCAATCAGAACGCTGCAACGTCATTGGCTGCAGTACGGGAGAGATCCTGTCATGGCGCCTATTCACCGCTCCTTTCTTGTATAAACAAACACACGTGAAACTTTTTCTTACCTACCGAGGACTGGATTAGGTTCAGGATTGATAAATAATGATAGCGGAGGCGTTTACTTTATAACTCAGTTATAATCAGTTATAGGTAAAACACTATAACTCAGTTGTAATCAGTTATAGTGCCACCATGACGCCACCACCTCGGACATCATTATTATGTCACTGAGCATCATGAAGCTACTGAAAGACTCGCCCACCTCAGACATCAGCAACATTATGATGTCACTGAGCATCATGAAGCTACTGAAAGACCCACCCACCTCAGACATCAGCAACAATATGATGTCACTGAGCATCATGAAGCTACTGAAAGACCCGCCCACCTCAGACATCATTATGATGTCACTGAGCATCATGAAGCTACTGAAAGACCCGCCCACCTCAGACATCAGCTACATTATGATGTCACTGAGCATCATGAAGCTACTGAAAGACCCGCCCACCTCAGACATCAGCAACAATATGATGTCACTGAGCATCATGAAGCTACTGAAAGACCCGCCCACCTCAGACATCACAACATTATGATGTCACTGAGCATCATGAAGCTACTGAAAGACCCGCCCACCTCAGACATCATTATGATGTCACTGAGCATCATGAAGCTACTGAAAGACCCGCCCACCTCAGACATCAGCAACATTATGATGTCACTGAGCATCATGAAGCTACTGAAAGACCCGCCCACCTCAGACATCATTATGATGTCACTGAGCATCATGAAGCTACTGAAAGACCCGCCCACCTCAGACATCACATCATTATGATGTCACTGAGCATCATGAAGCTACTGAAAGACCCGCCCACCTCAGACATCACAACATTATGATGTCACTGAGCATCATGAAGCTACTGAAAGACCCGCCCACCTCAGACATCACAACATTATGATGTCACTGAGCATCATGAAGCTACTGAAAGACCCGCCCACCTCAGACATCATTATGATGTCACTGAGCATCATGAAGCTACTGAAAGACCCGCCCACCAACAATATGAATATGTAACAATATGAATATCACCTAAACATTATTGTCTGGGTAAAAATCACCCATGTTCAGTGTTATAGGGTTAATAATGTTAAGGATCTGCAGCAGTAGTCAAACCAGACACATTTCGACACATAGTTAGATGGTGCATTTATATATAGGAAGATTTACATACTTAGCATCAGGAGGTCCAGGAGGTTCATTACTGAAGACAGGAGACAATCCTTTAGACTTGTCACTCTTCACAGACAGAAGGCTGGGAGTTGGAGACTCTGATCTGTGGTGGAATCTACAGGAATCATAAAACACAATCATGAAAAACATCCATTTGGTGAAGATTAATTCTGATTATTTCCCGACAAGTATAAGAGAGTATAATCTTTAGGGTTTTATTCACAATGAAGTTGTGCCATAGTGTAGCTACAGTACAATAAAAGTTACATAGATAAGGTTTGTTTGACTTGTTTCCTAGATAGATATTCTATTTCCATCCCTCTCTGTGTTACAATGTTATACTCTATGTAGAGTTTATTCACATGCATACAGTGATTGGCAAAGATAGTTTAACCCTCTTATTGCCCTTGACGCATTTGACGCTTTAAATAATTAATGTCCTTGATGCCTTTGACACATTTTTGACCCTTAATTTAATCCCCAATGATTGTAACGTGAATTTCAGGCAATTAGCTTTTTTTTGCATGTTTTTTTTTTTTTTTTTTTTTTTTTTTGCATGATCGGCTAATGGCAGGTACTACTAACTTAATAATGGCCAAAATCATCAGATGCATGTGCGCGGTCTGTATGTCCATGGCTGATCATAATCCAACCATCGGTGTGTCATTACAGCTTGATTTCACTTATATATGATAGAAAACACGATCGCTCTAATCGAGGTCTAGACGATGATCACACCACCACTCTATGACCTCTATGACCAGAAATGCGCTTCATTTCTGGCCATCGTCTGCATTACTGCCACCTACTGGGTGTTATCATATAGTATATGATCAACTCGACAATAATGAGTATTTGGAATTATGATTTATTTGATTAGCATTAATTTGATAAATAATTATCAGCAATATTGGAATGGAATAAGACAGTTGATGTTGTTTTCAATCAGGACTTTTCTGTGTAAATGTAAGGCCATATAAACATTTGGAAACATTGACTTTAGGCTCAAATGAAACAGTACAGTAATACAGTGTGTACAGCAGGGGAGCCCAACCAGTAGATCGGGATCTACCGGTAGATCTCGGCCTGATCACAAGTAGATCTCGGGAGATGTGGGGGGGGGGGAGAAAAAAAATGGGGTGGAAAAGAAAAAAGAGCGATTTTCGTGTGTGTGTGTGTGGGGGGGGGGGGGGGGGGGGGGGGGGGGGTATCTGGACTGTTCTTATTATGATTGCATTTGCAATGGCAGTGTTTGTCCAAGTCTGTTGTACTTAATGTTGTACTGTTGTAGGCCTATTTATGACAAGTCTGTTGTACTTTATGCTTATATGGACATAAAGTAAAATGGTAAATAGTGTTGTGTTGTTGTGAAGTTACTGCAGGCTGGCAACGATGCGTGTGGTTTTAAATGTTGATATTGGACTGGTAGATCCTGGAGGGGTTGGCTGCTGAAAAGTAGATCTTGGGTCAAAAAAGGTTGGGCACCCGTGGTATACAGTATATTGCATTGTAGTTTGTAATTTAGAGAAGGATTGACATACTGTGTGTGTTGTAGTATATTGTAGTTTGTATTGACATACTGTGTGTGTTGTAGTATATTGTAGTTTGTATTGACATACTGTGTGTGTTGTAGTATATTGTAGTTTGTATTGACATACTGTGTGTTTTCAGGTCCAGGTTCATTAGTTCTTCCTTTAGACACCAGACTGTCTCCCTCCTCCTCTCTCTCCTCACCATCACACATCTTTAGATCTTTATTTAACCTGTCAGGGTTACAGTCAATGACACACACACACACACACACACACACACACACACACACACACACACACACACACACACACACACACACACACACACACACACACACACACACACACACACTAATGTCCATGAATTCCAGGCTTCATATGGTAATTGATTCAACACTCCATATATGTATATGGAAGGTAACATATTGTAATGTTGTGAAGCTCAGACATCAGACGACACGTCAGGCGCGTAGCCTGGCCCGGATATGGGCCAGTTACCCCCCCTCCTCCTCGCATGGCATGGGGACCATCAGCTCAGAGTCGCCAGAACCAGTTAAACAGGTTTTGGCCCATTTGATAACAAAAGGCAGAAATTAATGAATGGCGGGGTGTCAAGCAGTCTATAACACCTTGGAAACATCCTGATGCCATTGTAATGTAAAGTTTCCCGACTCCCCCACCACTACTCACTGTGTCTCAGGGCGATTTTTTCCCCCTTCCTTGGATTCCTGGCCCAAGCCTAGCCTGGGCCAGCCTGGGCCAGCAAATTAATTCGGGGCCATGGCCCGGACGGTCCCAATGACGCTAGACATCAGACGACACGTCACACCAAGAGATCAGCTGTTTACACTGTTTACAATCATTAAAACATTAAATAATATTAATCTCACCCCCCATCCCTCCATAACAAACAGTAAACATTGTTACATAAATGTATAAAACTCTTACCAGACATGAAGTTGTTTCTGTTTCCAGAGTCGAGTCAAAATGGAGCCTGAACTACCTGTGACTGTTGATGATACAATGAGACACGCCTCTGTGTGTGTGTGTGTGTGTGTGTGTGTGTGTGTGTGTGTGTGTGTGCGTGTGTGTGTGTGTGTGTGTGTGTGTGTGTGTGTGTGTGTGTGTGTGTGTGTGTGTGCGTGAGTGCGCGTGTGCGTGCGTGCATGCGTGCCTGCCTGCCTGCCTGCCAACCAGTTTGACATGAAGGAATGTAGACCAAAAGATAAACATGTTGTCTCACTTTACATTCTTAGAATCTCAAAGTGCTACAGTGAGTAAAAGCAATTAAAAAAAAAAATAGAATAAAAACATAAGAAACATGCCACCAATAAAACAATTAAATCACCACTCAAAACATAGAGCAGTCTATAAAAAAAGCTTAGTTAAAAATAAAGAAAGGTCTTAAGTCCTCTTTTAAATGGGTCCACTGACTGTGGTGCTCTCAGATGGACAGGTAGATTGTTCCACAGTTCAGGGGCGACTGCACAAAAAGCACAGTCACCATGGTGAACAGGTTAGTCTTTATGGGTTTAAGGCGGTGTGTATTTGTGTGGAGCGGAGGGAGTGGGTGGAGGGTTGAGGGATGACAAGCTCTTTGAGGTAGGAGAGGGCATTGCCAGGTATTAGGGCTTAATATTTTTCCTGAATTTGGCCCATTTTACATCCCGGGATTTTGCTGACGATTTCCCAGACTCCCGGGAATTCCCGTGAAAAAAAAAATAGATGGATAAGACAGTTAAAAAGTCTCCCTAAAAAGTGATATTTTATTGTTTTAAACCTTTAATCTTAACAAAATATGAACATTATCAAATACAAATGTAAGGCGGTTACACAAATATTAGCAATGCCTTACGCAAAATACTTATTGGAAGGTTAGGTTGGTGACATTGCTGAGAGAGAGAGAGAGAGAGAGAGAGAGAGAGAGAGAGAGAGAGAGAGAGAGAGAGAGAGAGACGAAGCTGACAGCGCGTCTCAAATGTGGTCTTGTATATCGCATAATAAGGTTATCTGCACATCACAAGAGGATACAATGGTAGAACGCGCCTTTTTTTTACCTGTGTTGTAAGTTATTTCACATTGCAGACTGGCCATGTGATATACACGGCCGCGGGGCTCCTGTTCATAGCCCCCTCGCTGCATAGTCTAATTATCAGTGATGTTTGGAACTTATGCGAGGGTTATAGATTTGATTTGACTACTCACAGATATCGGAAAAACACGATTTGTGTGGAAAAATTGAGAAAGAAATGATAACCTCCGGGAAGACGGGTCCCGGAGGATTTCCCGGGAGGGAAATTAAGTCAGTTGTACCCGGGCGTCCCGAGAATCCGGGATCCCGGTATTAAACCCTACCTGGTATGCACTGGTATGTTAATAGATCTTGTATTCTGTCCAGAATGAAACAGGGATCCTAGCAGCTGTTCTGGATGTATTGGAGCCTCTGTAGGCTCTTTCTAGTTTATTACAGTAGTTCAACATGGAGGAGACAAAGGCCTGGACTAGTTTATTACAGTAGTCCAACATGGAGGAGACAAAGGCCTGGACTAGTTTATTACAGTAGTCCAACATGGAGGAGACAAAGGCCTGGACTAGTTTATTACAGTAGTCCAACATGGAGGAGACAAAGGCCTGGACTAGTTTATTACAGTAGTCCAACATGGAGGAGACAAAGGCCTGGACTAGTTTATTACAGTAGTCCAACATGGAGGAGACAAAGGCCTGGACTAGTTTATTACAGTAGTCCAACATGGAGGAGACAAAGGCCTGGACTAGTTTTTGGCCATCAGGTAGAGAGGGTGGGACGGAGTTTGGCTACATTCTTGAGATGGAAGAATGATGTTTTACAGATCGGTGTTTGATGTGGGCCTTGTAGCTGAGGTTGGGGTCCATTTTAATGCAGAGGTTTGTGACGACTTATCTACAAGCTCACAACATTCTGCTGTGTTGTACCCAGACTATAGAACATTACCAGATCTACAAGCTCACAACATTCTGCTGTGTTGTACCCAGACTATAGAACATTACCAGATCTACAAGCTCACAACATTCTGCTGTGTTGTACCCAGACTAGAGAACATTACCAGATCTACAAGCTCACAACATTCTGCTGTGTTGTACCCAGACTAGAGAACATTACCAGATCTACAAGCTCACAACATTCTGCTGTGTTGTACCCAGACTAGAGAACATTACCAGATCTACAAGCTCACAACGTTGTGCTGTGTTGTACCCAGACTAGAGAACATTACCAGATCTACAAGCTCACAACGTTGTGCTGTGTTGTACCCAGACTAGAGAACATTACCAGATCTACAAGCTCACAACGTTGTGCTGTGTTGTACCCAGACTAGAGAACATTACCAGATCTACTAAAGGTACAAGAGTAGTGCTATAGTCACTATGGGGCTCACACTTGGTGTGTCCATAAAAACACAAGAGGTTTAAGCCCTGTGGAAATGTTGTATTAAGTTTTAAAATCCATTGTTTTTTCTGCAAACTTTCTCTCCCCTTCTGTCCACGTTTGATTGCATTCTAGACCACATACATACCATTGCTCCAATTCCATGACAATAAAATGTTGTACTATTAGCGAGATCTCTTTGGCATTTTTTATGTTAAAGGTTAAGGGTTAGGTTTGTGGTAAAAGACTTCAATGTTTTGTATCTTACAACATTATGTACGAGTACAATACAGAGAATATTTGCATTCGCCATCTTTGTTGAAGGAGTATATAGGTCTGCGATAAATAATCTTAATTATCTTTCATAGTGGTTTAAGCCCTGTGGAAATGTTGTATTCAGTTTTAAAATCCATTGTTTTTCTGCAAACTTCCTTTCTCCCTCTGTCCATGTTTGATTGGATTCTAATCCGCACACTTCCATTGCCTCAATTCCATGTCCCATAAAATGTTCTACTATTAGCGACATCTCTTTGCCATTTTTTATGTTATATCTATGTTGGTTAAGTATCCACTATTGTGTTTCTGGTTTCCCCTACATATTGTAACTTGCATCTGTTGCATGTGATTAGATAGACACAGTTTTTTGTGGCCGCTGTAATGTTTTGTTTTATCCCTATCATGATTTTCGTTGATCTATTCTTCACTAGTGGTTTGGGTTTAAAGTAATCTGGGCTTTTAGGGAGGGTTCTGTTTGTTCCTTTGAGTTTGCTGTGGACTAGGTAATCTTTTAAGTTTTTATTTTTTCTGTAGGCGGGTATTACTTTGTACCCCTCTAGTGGATCTTCTGCCCTTCTTGCAAAGTTTCTTTTGATCCTTATGCTAGCTATTTTGCTTAATGTTGAATATGTGGTTACTAGAGCAATTTGGGGTCTTCCATCCCTCTCTTTCACCTCTCGAAAGGTGTCAAAGGTGTTTCTTAGAAAGGTCCTTGTGTACCCCCGTTGTTTTAGGGCATTAAATAGAGTTTTACATGCTAATTTAAAATCGCTTTGTTGTGTACAGATGCGACTGAACCTTAGAAGTTGTGATTTCACTATACCTCTGTATGTGTGTGGTGGGTGGAAGGATGTTTTATGTAAAAGTGCATGTGTGTCTGTTTCTTTAAAGTAAACTTTAAGATCCAGTTTCCCGCTTGTGCTAAAGTTTGGTCCTTTGAATACTGTAACATCTAGGAAATCAATTTTTTCTGTGCTTGTAGCGTATTTGATTGTAATTGATCTATGGTGTGTGTTTAATATATTAATGAATTCTTGGAACTCTTGTTCTGAATGAGTCCATGTTCCAAAAATGTCATCAAGGAACCTGAAATATTGTGTGGGTCTAAGTCTACACTTTTTTAGAGCTGTTTCCTCCCATAGAGCCATGTAGATGTTTGCATAGGAAGGAGCAAACCGTTTTCCCATAGCTGTACCCTTTGTTTGAAGGTAAAATTTATTGTTAAATTGAAAGTCATTCTTGGTCAGATTTAGATGTAGTAATTCTAGTAATTCTGCATCTGGGCGCTTACTGTCTGGATATTTCTTGAACATTTCCTTTACCGCCTGTAGTCCGGCATCTGTCTCTATGTTTGTGTACAGACTGTCTATGTCAATGGAAAATAAAATTGCATTTTGCGGTACAGTTATGGCCTTGATTTTTTCAACAAAGTCATAAGTGTCCTTGATGTAGGATGAGTGTTTTATAGACAGAGGGTTTAGGGAATGCTCAATATATTCAGCAGTTTGATAAGTCTCACTACCACAATCTGATACAATGGGTCTTCCTGGTGGGATCTCGTACGGTATAGTCCATGTGCTAGGATCTTTATGAATCTTTGGTAATAGATAAAAGATCCATGCACGTGGGGTGTCCCGCCCTATTAGGTATTTAGCTTGTTTGTAGTTAATGTACTTTTTTTCTCTTAGTCTATCTATGATCTCTTTGGTTTCTATGGCTGTCTGATTATATATTGGTTGTGCTAATGGCCTGTAATGGTCAGGATTGTTGAGTTGTCTCTCTCCCTCCAGTAGGTATTGTTGCCTGTCCATTATGATAATTGAGCTCCCTTTGTCTGCTGGTTTAATGACTATGTCTTTGTTTCTAGCTAGTGTTCTTAAGGCTCTTACCTGTTCTATGTTGAGGTTGTCCTTTTCTTTGATGTGTCCTGGTAGCCTCTCCATTGTCTGTGTGTCTTCTTGGATTAATTGTTTCAGGTTCTGGGGGAGTGACTCTGCTGGTGGTTCCCAATTGGAACTTGGCTGAAATGGCGGGATTTCTCTTTCGTCTCCTGGTCCAAAATGAGAAGCTAATTTAAGTCTTCGGTGATAATCTGAGATATCTCTTCTTAGTTTGTTCTTCTGCTGTTTGTATATATCCAGGGTTGGGACAAATGATAGTCCTTTTTCCAGTAGATCTATCTGGTGTTGGTCTGGTCGAAAGTAGTTGGATAAATTAATTATGCTCTTGTTTGAATGCCCGGCCTGTCTTGGTCTCTGGGGCTATTTAGTTTAAACTCAACATCCAGTTGTCTAGCATTGCTTGTGCAGTTTCCTTTGTCCAGTGTATGTTGTCCCGGCCTGTCCTGAAGTCCCGTTCATCCACTTTTGGTAGGTGGTTTTGTGTTTCTATTGCCTGGTTCAGGCTGTCCAGGTTTCGCTTTTCTTCTGCTCTGAGGTTTTCTGAGTAGTTGATCAATGGCACGTGCACCCGTGCGGTAGGGAAGGTTTCTTGTGCTGCTAGGACTGCCGCTCTCATGGTCTTGCGTCCTGTTTCCATTGTCTGCTGTTCCCGGTTGTTAATTCCCACCGATAGAATACAGTGTGCCACTTTGTTGGTGTTTCCCGTCCTCTGTAGAAGCCTCTTCAGGTGGTCAAACTTCATGCCTGGGTAGCACTCAATCTGTAGGTCTTTTCTTGAAAATGCAGGAATGGCTCCCACATTGCTGTCCCCTATGATTAAAATCCTCTTCTTTGGTCGCAGTTTCCATACTACATTCTTCCTGTTGGTGGTCTCATTTCTGTGTGGTATCTCCCAGGTGTCTGGTCTCTCTTCTCTTCTTTCCGTTCGTCCTCGTCTTGGTGTTAATTCGTCTGATTTGTGGTTTGGTGTGTCATGGTCAGAGATCGTGAGCGGAGCGGAGCGGCCGAGAATCCCGCTCATCGCTCTCGACGTATTTGGTCCCGCTCGCAATCCGCTCTCGTGGACCCCCTCCCAGACCGCTCCCGCTCCGCTCCGCGCTCCTATTCATTTGGGCCGCTCCGCGCTCCGCGCTCCGCTCAGCCCGGCCCGCTCAGGAGCAAAATTTGACGGGTGGAAAAAAAGGCTGCTGCTTTTTCTTTGTCGAAACACATCGTGGTTATTGCCCCTCTCACAGCATAAACATTTAAGACAGACAATTTTGAACGGATTTTGACAATTCAAACTGGCATTTACTGTGTCCATTGAATGGTTTCATTGGGTGTATATGATGTCTATATTGATATGCTGTTTAATTAAATAATATGGACTGAGAATGCCGCGTGTACGCACACACGCGCACACACGCAAGCCAGTAGGCTATAGCGATCATTTGGCATAGCAAAAAAAAAAAAAAAGACAACCAGAGCTGTCCACCCCTGCAATCTACATATTTCAATTAAGGTTTTGGGAATTCTCTGTTGCATTACGTTTCATTCTGCCTTGCTTGTGTATTAAGCGAAGGAATTACTATCTATAGGCCTAGAGACTGAGACGGAGACAGAGAGCGGGACTCACCATGTCGCATTGCAAAGAGTTGAGATTTGATTCCTTCTATGCATCTTCAATTCTGAACGGATTTTGATAATTCAAACTGGTATTTGCTGTGTCCATTGAGTGGTTTCGTTGGGTGTATATGATGTGTATAATTATATACCGTTTAATGAAATAATATGGACTGAGAATGCCACCTTTTATCTTCTGCACATAGCCAGCTGCAATTAGTGACTCCCCGGTTAATTATAAACAGCTGTGTGACCAATGAGCTAATACTGTTAGGATCATCGTGGTTATTCAGCATAAACATTTAAGACAGGAGTTATATGTGCCGTTACACTGCTGTCTATAACCCAGACAGGTGCGGCGAATAACTAATTAATCTTATGCCGCGGTATTTCGTTTCCAAAATGCTATACGGGATAATAGGTTATTGATGATGTTACACTGTGGGGGAATTGGACATAATTGGGGGGTCGCTGCGCTCAAATACGTTGCCGTTATGATATGCAGTGCTTCAAAATAAATAGCTAGGTGACGCATCTAAGGCAAGATAGACAGCAAGACAGTCAGCTTACTTTTTCTTTTTTCCAATTTCTATCATGATCATCATCTCCTTCCTCCCGCAGCATCGGAGAGGATTTTAAATGTCTTGATCGTGTTGCTGGCACTGTAGGCCTATACTGTAGTCGCCATCTGAACCACGACCACACGTTTATGCTGTGCTACTGAACACGTGTGCCGTTGTCTGGACTGAACGGCTTGGAGCGGGCTGGAGCGGAGGATAATTCCCGCTCCAGAGCGCGCTCCGACCCATTTGAAAACGCGCTCAGCGCTCACTTAAAAATCCACCCGCTCCACTCCCCGCTCCGCTCGCGCTCCGCTCCGCTCACGATCTCTGGTCCTGGTCTTCTTCCGGAGTTGGGTCCTGTGTGGGTTGACTTCCTTGGCCCCTCATTGTCCTGGCCCGGCGTGTCCTCTGTGGGAGTGGCGTGGTTGACTGTGTGCTCTGGGTGGGGGCTGGGGTGATCTGGTCCGGGTCATCCTCTGTTCTCCTGGTTCTCCTGGCTCTCGTGGTTCTTTGTGGTGGCAGTTTCTGGGCTGGGGCCCTTAGCTCAGGGAAGTTGGCTTGTGTGAGAACCAGTGGTCCGGTTTCAGCCGTTGGGTTGGTTGGTTCTGCGTTTCCAGTCCCTGTGGTAATGACAGTGGGGTGGAGGGTGGGGGGTGGGGGGAGGTGGTGGGGTAGGGGGGGAGGTTCCCCTCCCCTCAACCTCTGTCTGTCTGCGTCTGTCTGTGTATAGTTCTGTTATCATTTTGTGGGCCTTGTCTAGTTCTGTCTGTTTCAATCGTTTGCCTAAATTTTTCCAGGCCCACTTGCTTGCTATAGCGTAAATGTCCTCCCAGTCCCCTGTTAGGCAGTTGGACAATTCTTGTTTTGTTGTAGTCAAAAGTGTTGTGTAGTGTTCTTCTAGGATTAGCAGTGTTGTGTAGCACCAATTTCTAGCGTTACCCTCCAGCATCAGGGTGGTGTGTTCTGTAGACTGAGCCGGTTTAATTAGATTAATCAGTTCTAGTGTTTTCCTGGCTATGCTGGTTGGTGCTCTGTCAGAAGCAGTTACGTTCTGCAGATGATGTGTGGCTACGATAAGTTTGTTCATTATTCTAACTGTTTTCTGGAAGTGTGAGTGTGTGTGTTGACTTACCATACTCACCCGTGGGTTCCTCTCCTGGTCGGTCAGTGGTCTGTAGTTGCTCCTCTGGGTCTGGGTCCGCTGGTTTCCTCTCTGATACATTGCAACGTTTCGGACTGTTTCGTCCTTCTTCAGGCAAGAGATTCTTCAAGAAGAATGATTTGTTACTCTCTGCCCCTGGTTTATATGTCCTTAGGGGAGGTGTGGGTTTCAATTGCCTTGGGCCACGCCTCTTGGGTTTCAGTGAATGGCTTAATGACCCTTTGTCTCATTCTTGTCCCCTCAGATTGGTTGGGGGTGCAGTCTCTTGGTTCCATTGTTCCATTGTTCTATTGTTTTCATTGAGGAGTTGTCCTCTAGGAGGAGATTTTTCCTTCTTTTCTTAAACAATTATTCATATATATGTTATGTAAAAGTAGACTCTCTCTTCAATTTCAGAGGTACAAGCTGGTTAGGTTTGTGGTAAAAGACTTCAATGTTTTGTATCTTACAACATTATGTACGAGTACAATACAGAGAATATTTGCATTCGCCATCTTTGTTGAAGGAGTCTATAGGTCTGCGATAAATAATCTTAATTATCTTTCATAGTGGTTTAAGCCCTGTGGAAATGTTGTATTCAGTTTTAAAATCCATTGTTTTTCTGCAAACTTCCTTTCTCCCTCTGTCCATGTTTGATTGGATTCTAATCCGCACACTTCCATTGCCTCAATTCCATGTCCCATAAAATGTTCTACTATTAGCGACATCTCTTTGCCATTTTTTATGTTATATCTATGTTGGTTAAGTCTATCCGCTATTGTGTTTCTGGTTTCCCCTACATATTGTAACTTGCATCTGTTGCATGTGATTAGATAGACACAGTTTTTTGTGGCCGCTGTAATGTTTTGTTTTATCCCTATCATGATTTTCGTTGATCTATTCTTCACTAGTGGTTTGGGTTTAAAGTAATCTGGGCTTTTAGGGAGGGTTCTGTTTGTTCCTTTGAGTTTGCTGTGGACTAGGTAATCTTTTAAGTTTTTATTTTTTCTGTAGGCGGGTATTACTTTGTACCCCTCTAGTGGATCTTCTGCCCTTCTTGCAAAGTTTCTTTTGATCCTTATGCTAGCTATTTTGCTTAATGTTGAATATGTGGTTACTAGAGCAATTTGGGGTCTTCCATCCCTCTCTTTCACCTCTCGAAAGGTGTCAAAGGTGTTTCTTAGAAAGGTCCTTGTGTACCCCCGTTGTTTTAGGGCATTAAATAGAGTTTTACATGCTAATTTAAAATCGCTTTGTTGTGTACAGATGCGACTGAACCTTAGAAGTTGTGATTTCACTATACCTCTGTATGTGTGTGGTGGGTGGAAGGATGTTTTATGTAAAAGTGCATGTGTGTCTGTTTCTTTAAAGTAAACTTTAAGATCCAGTTTCCCGCTTGTGCTAAAGTTTGGTCCTTTGAATACTGTAACATCTAGGAAATCATTTTTTTTCTGTGCTTGTAGCGTATTTGATTGTAATTGATCTATGGTGTGTGTTTAATATATTAATGAATTCTTGGAACTCTTGTTCTGAATGAGTCCATGTTCCAAAAATGTCATCAAGGAACCTGAAATATTGTGTGGGTCTAAGTCTACACTTTTTTAGAGCTGTTTCCTCCCATAGAGCCATGTAGATGTTTGCATAGGATTAGGTGCAAGCCGTTTTCCCATAGCTGTACCCTTTGTTTGAAGGTAAAATTTATTGTTAAATTGCTGAAAGCAGTGTTGCCAACTCAGTGCAATTTATTTAGCTCTTTTCCAGACCTCCCTAGCACCAAACTTAGTGGAAAAACTCCTGGCGGAAAATCTAGTGCTTTTTTGCTGTTGAGTTGGGGTGAAATTGGTTGACAGGCGCCAGAGATAAAACCCTTGTTTTTCACCATTTTTCCTCCTATGATAGAGTCCTCCTTCCTTCCTAGAAAGGACCATTGGTAACCAAATGGACCCTTATAGATCTGTAACTCTTGAGAGCGTAAAATGAAACCAAATGGACCCTAAGGGTCCATTTGGTTTCATTTTACGCGCTCAAGAGTTAAATTATATTCAAACATCTAAATTACCTAATTTCCAAGAATCTACACATTTTCAAAATATAGAAGAATTTACATTTTGACCAACATTTTGCCAATTATTTCTCCTAAATTAGTCAGAGAGACTAAACTCAACATCAAATGGTGGTCCTCCGTGGCTAAAATGCAGAATAAATAGTGGGCCCTGGTATGAGAAATGGTTGAAAACCACTGCTCTAGCGCATTCTAGTGCATTTGGGAAGTGCCACTGGTGCATTTTGGATTTTGGCAGTTGGCAACACTGGCTGAAAGGGAGGAATGTGACGAAGTGTGTACACATTGAGGGAAAAAAAGAAGAAAAAATCAAAGTGGGACAAAGAAAACAACTAAGAACAATTCAACTCTACTCGTGTTTTGGCCTATGCACATCCAGTGGTGCGTAAAGGGAACTGCATGTGCAACAAGCTTCTTCATAATGGCTGGTGATGGCTATAGGCCTACTGAACAGTCAAGGGTGAGATGAAAGAAAAGTGAATTTGCAGGAGAATTGCTATATATCAAATGAATATCAAATTCATTTTAGTTCAATTGCATGTCAAGATGTTAGTGTAATCCAACATATGTAGGCATATACTGTATGTTGATGTTTTATGTGTCGGTATTTAGAAGAAGTTGGCTTAAAGGGTGTAATAAGATGCCTATTGGAAATTTGAATAATGAATGTTAATATTTACTGTAAATGTTTTTTTTCTTTTTCTAAAGTGTCATGTTTGATGCATATAAGGGTCAGAGAGGACTGGTGATAATGTGGTTCATATCATCTTTGCATGAGGTTACATCTCTTGGAGGGAGGAATTGTTGTGTATTTATGAACCACATTTCACATTGTAACATTACAAGAGTAAATTGCAAATTGGTTATGATTATAATTTGCTGTCTCTCACTAAAATGCCTGACACCTTAGCTCAGGACAGTCAGAGTCCTCAGCTGTCACTCTACAGAAACAACTAAGGCCACCTGGCCACTATGGTTAGGGACAATGCCTAATTTGGGATTCTTGACACTTCTAACTTAGAGCGTTGGGGCATAACATGATGCATAAAGTCTTGACTGTATGAACTGCCAGTTGTGTGTGTTACCGGAAGCCGTGAGGCTGATGGCCTGTTGCTGTGATCATTCAATATGACAATAAACCTGGAAACTTCGAAATAATGCTGCTCCTCGATTGCTTCCTTCTTCCAACCTTTTTCCACTCAGTTTTTTAGTATTTCTGTATTTCATTTTCATCAAAGTGCTATATAAATAAAGTTTACATAGTGCTATATAAATAAAGTTTACATAGTGCTATATAAACAAAGTGCTATATAAATAAATTTTACTTACTTACTAGCCAGGTTGTTTCTCAACAACACCAGCAGAGGTCAGTGTTGTTACACTTTAGTGTAACAACACTGCCCCCATGCCCATGCCACCCATACCATTTTCGGTTAAAAACTTTAATTAGCCAAGTAAAGCATCAATAATAACATCAGTTGTTGTTGAAGTTGCACCAGACACGCAGCATGCATAAAGCTAAAGGTCTGACTCAGAGAGTTTTCTGTTTTCAATGATGAAATGCTGTTGGTTTAGTGGTGACACAGCTATAGTTAGTTAGTAGCAGTAGTAGTGTTTCACATCATTTTAAATATAAGCACTTTAATTTGAAATATCTTGGGTTGTTTTGCATGCCATCGTGTTTGGTGGGGCGGTCAGGGCATTTAGGGGGGCATTGCGCCCCCCCCCCCCCATGCCCATGCCAAACAGGAGGACGTGACGTCTCAGCTTGCTGAAAACACAGACTATGTAGAAGCCAGGTGTGGAGTCACCCAAACACGACACTGTGAGTAAAATACAGCAAGGAATCAATAAAACACAAGCATGAAAACAGTTTTACAGACAAATAAAGAGAAATGTACAGTATATAAAACAAAAAGTAAAGTAACTTTGAGTCCATTGGCTTGACTTCTGGACAGGAGGTGAATCTCTTTAAGCTTTCTGTTGGAAAATAATCTCTCTATATAATTCTAGGAATGTCTGTCTTTCTGTTACCTGCGCAATGCACTGTGCAATGAGGATCAATCACACATGCCACGGTGCACGGACAGCCTCAATGAACCTCGCGTAGCACAGCCCTGTCATCCAGCACCAATGTGCGCTACTTACAAACACCAAACATTATACCAATCATTTTAATTTAATAGATTTTCATTAAAAGCTCATCACCGCGCAGATCAGATGGCACGGACACACATTTATTTGTGGTCACAGTTTGTCGTGCAACACAGGATCACCTCCCTTTTCATTGAACGGGAGCGCTCGAGACACAGCTGTGACGCAATCATACCTTCCACACCGGCCAACCCCGTCTCCAGCGTAGGGTTGCTCAGTGCGTGCACAAAACACACCAGTGTGAATAAACGAACGAGGAGCACCAAATGCCCAAAATACACCAGGTATAAACGAACGATCACAGAGTACACCAGAGCGCTTAGGGCGCATTTCCGAACACGCCCATAATTTTCAGATCATATATTTAGATCGTATAGGGCTAGTACTTAGAATTTATTACTGAAGGACTGATTAAATGCTACAGTTAGAGCAACTTTGTTAGCATTTATTAACACATCAATTAATGACATGTCACATTTGGCACAATGTGAAACTTTAACTTGTAAGATTCAACATGAAAGTTAAAACTTCACTTTTTTCTCTCTTTCTTACAGAAGTGAAATTACATTTTATAGATAAAATAAAATACAATAAATTTAATTGTATTGTCACTTCATCTCTGGGGACCCCTAAAACATGTGACCCAGATGACACACCTTACATTATGATACAAGACATTTTCTGTCTGTCCTCACAGCCTGTCTGCCTGTCTGTCTGTCCTCACAGCCTGTCTGTCTGTCCTCACACAGAGACACAGAGGAGCCTTCAAACGGCAACCAGAACCCAGCATATAGAGGTTTAGTGAATGAGGTCTGGACAGTGTACAGATGAGACAGAGTGTCCTCTAACACTCTGTAGAAGGACAGAGTCCCAGCAGGACGGTCCACATAAACTGCTACTCTGTTGGAGTCAGAGGGACTGATAGGAAGGACAGTGGACTTACTATTGTGTATGACAGAGTAATAGTTCTCATGGTGACTATCACTACAGTACAGACTCCAGGAGTGTTTATTGAATCCAAGCAGACAGTCCTCACCCTCTCCTTTCCTACTGATGTCTCTGTCAGTCACTCCTATCCAAACCTCTCCACTGAACTGAACCTCACTGTAGCAGCGTTCATCCAGACTCTCTGAACTCAGAACCTGAGGCCAGTAATCAAACCTATCAGGATGATCAGGATATGAATGATCCTGACCATCCTGACGGGTCACCTTTGTGTTGTTCTCAGACAGAGAGAGGTCTCTGTGTGCTGTGTTTGTGTCCAGTGTGAGACGCTGGAAATCTGATGAGAAAAAACAACACAGTATAAACATTAAATACATCATTGACTGAACGATATGCTCTCTCTCTCTCTCTCTCTCTGTCTCTCTCTCAACAACCAACAAGAGATACCTGCCACGACCGATAAGATACCTGCCGCGACCCATAGAATACGGCAGCCCATTTACTATCAGCCGTGACTCATTCACTATTAGCCGCAGCCCACCATTTACTATCAGCTGCGACTGTCTGCCTCAGTTTCAAGTTGTTTCCCTTCCACCCTTCTTCGGCGACCTTTTTACTATCTGTTGTGACCTATAGGCTATCTGTCGCAACAGATAGTAAAAGGGTTGCCAGGTTTGCAGACCTATAATCATTGGTCGTGACAGTTATATTTGGTAGCGACTCATTTTCCAACGGTCGTGGCCGTCTGCCTCGGTTGTTAATTGATTGGGTTATTTTAAATAAATGAAATGAGTGAATGTTAAGGTTAGTGTATTTTAGATCCATAACTAACAGAATAAACTCATTATAAAATATAAAGGACAATGAGTCTAATCAACAGACTTACACAACCTCAACTGGAATTAAAAAGAACAAACTGAATTAATATACAGTATCTTAACTTCTAAGATTTGAACTTTAAACACAAACTCTGAACTTAAAGTGAAGTGCACACATCCCAGTTCTCTGTGTCTTTAGAATAATAAAAGGACATAGTTGATGTGTTTAAACAGGTTTAGAACCAAGACAGACTCACCAAATGTTACCTGAACTCACATTGACTAGACCATGTTTAGATATTAGGTATTAGTGAGACAACACTAGAGAGATTTACAGCCAGGTGCTCTCAGAATAGAGAACGACTCTGGGGTGTTTTTAGGACCCTAAATAAGATTTTACAGTCAGCTGGTCAACCTCTGTAGTCTAAGATTGTGTGTCCAGATTTTTATGCCGTTCATGAAGTTTAGATGTGCTTACAGACAGACGGACAGACAGACAGACAGACAGACAGACAGACAGGCAGGCAGACAGGCAGGCAGGCAGGCAGGCAGGCAGGCAGACAGACAGACAGACAGACAGACAGACAGACAGACAGACAGACAGACAGACAGACAGACAGACAGACAGACAGACAGACAGACAGACAGGCAGGCAGGCAGGCAGGCAGACAGACAGACTCACAGAGTTGAGGTTTAGTCCAGTGTTCTCCTCCATGATTCACACTGTAGGAAGTAGAACAACAATGAATCAGTAAAAACCTCTGCTGCTTCATGTCTCACATCAGCCTGTTTTAGTCCCACACAATATTTACTAAACACATTTTGTCATCATTCTCCCACAGACTCTGTCCAAACATCACACACATTGGTTCACCATATCTCTATGGTCATGTGATCAGATTTGGATCAGATTGAGGAGTGTCTCGTTTTGAACAAAATGCTTCAAATCATCAATGATTGTCTGTGAAACATTCCTGGTCCACAATAAGCTACCTGTCCTGGTGGAGACCTGTGCTCTGAGGAGAACATGGTTCTAATCTAGATGAAATAAAAAGCTGCTGCTTTTATTATCTACATTATTTACATAATTTAGGCATTTAGCCAGAGGTATTTATAGAGCATGTACAAAGAAAAAGTATATAATGTGAAAAGAAAAGAAGCTAAAACCCTACAGTAGGGAATCTATGAAGGCTAATTGAACAGTACAAGCGTAGGCCTATATACAGTACAATAATGCCATGTTACATAAACTACTATCTAGTACTGACAGACATGGACACAGTCCTATAGTCTACTGACTGACACAGTCCTATAGTCTACTGACTGACACAGTCCTATAGTCTACTGACTGACACAGTCCTATAGTCTACTGACTGACACAGTCCTATAGTCTACTGACTGACACAGTCCTATAGTCTACTGACTGACACAGTCCTATAGTCTACTGACTGACCAACATGGACACAGTCCTATAGTGGACTCACTTGACAGTCTCCAGGACAGCAGACAGCTTCTTCAGACCAGAGCCTCCTAAGTGGCTGAAGTTCAAGTCCAGCTGTTTCAGATGGGAGGAGGGGTTGGAGGTCAGAGCTGAAGCCAGAGAAGAACATCCTTCCTCTGTGACTCCACAGCCTGACAACCTGCAGAGAAACACACATTTAACAAAGTGCTGTTGGTGTTCCAGCAGAGATCCACACAGAGAGAAGACATTCTTTACCCCAGGATCTTCAGTCTGCACTGTGGACTCTTCAGTACAGCACAGAGCTGGAGCAGCTGTGATTCCTGCAGGCAGATGAAACTGAGGTCCACTTCTCTCAGATGGAGAAGATTAGAGCTGAGAGCTGAGAGCAGAACTTCAAATCCTGTCTGTGTGAAGGTACAGCCAGCAAGTCTGGAATTACACAGGAAATATCTGGAGTCAATATCATAGTTTTAGAGTGTGTGTGTGTGTGTGTGTGTGTGTGTGTGTGTGTGTGTGTGTGTGTGTGTGTGTGTGTGTGTGTGTGTGTGTGTGTGTGTGTGTGTGTATGTGTGTGTGTCGGTGATAATTCCCTCATAGCCATCAGATCAAATGTAGTCAATCCACCAAACCCTCCAGAGCGATCAGATCAGCTGACACAGGGAAGCCCAAAGTACCCTTAATAAAAACGTCTGGACAACGCTCTACACACCCCAAACTCCTCTCTCTTCTGGCCCCAAAACTATGGAATGAAATTCAACTTCCCTTTGCAGTCAGAACTACAGATTCACTTAAGCATTGCCATGCTTAATTTTTGTTAAAAAAATCTGGACGTAGAGCTAAATTGTAAATTGCTTTATAATCAGTATGGAATACCATGATGTTAACTTTATTCACAATCTTATTATCATAATCAAACAGTAACAAATTATACAGCACTAATCTAAATAATAATCTGACCTCAGAATCTCCAGTTGGCAGTTTGGACTCTTCAATCCAGCAGAGAGCAGGTCCATGTATGGATCAGTTATGGAATTATAACTGATGTCCAATTCTCTTAGATGTGAAGGATTAGAGCTGAGAGCTGAACACACAATCTCATAGTCTGTCTTTTTGAGTTGACAGCCAACAAGTCTGTAAATGTAGATGATGTAAAATCAGTGATTATCAACACAGATTAGATCAAGTTTATGTTCAAGGAAACAAACTATAAAGACTAATGTAAATGTACAATCTAGTTGGTCAGATATTGACAGGTCATATAAGAACAGGAAACAAGAAAACATTAAAGTGAAAGACAGATAATATATCATTACTACTCTACCCTAAGTTACTTAATTCATGTTACACTGTGTGTACCATGAATTGATTTATGAACGTTATCTTATTTATTATTTTTTACTTTGTTGTTTGTGGGTCAGACCGTTTTATTTAGGCAAGTATGCAGTATAAATATTACACACACACACACACACACACACACACACACACAAACACACACACACGCACCTATTCTAATGGGTTTTCTATTCACATGACTACTAACCGAGCCTTTCTGATGTTCCTCACAGCTGGGAGCAGATGGGTTGTCCCCTGTGATGATGTGTTGTATTCGTGCAGGTCCAACTGATCCAGAGGCTCCTCTAACGTCAGCAGGATGAAGGCCAGAGCTGAACACTGGGATGGAGACAGTTTGGTCTTTGATCTGTCTGCTGACTTCAGGTACTGTTGGATCTCCTGATATACTGAGTGGTCGTTCATCTCCATCAGACAGTGGAAGATGTTGATGAATCTGTCAGGAGAGAGACTCACATCCTCACGTTTCATCTTCTTCAGGTTCTTGATGGCTCTCTGGATGCTCTCTGGACTGTTCTCTGTCTGACCCAGCAGACCTCCTAACAGACTCTGGTTGGACTCCAGTGAGAGGCCATGAAGGAAGCGGACAAAGAGGTCCAGGTGGCCGTTCTTACTCTCCAGGGCTTTTTGCATCGCTCTCTGCAGGAAGACATCCAATGAACTAACATCGTCTCCTAGGAATGCCTTCAGGACCTTCATGTTCTTCTGTGTGAAACAGTGGATCAGGTAGACTGCAGCCAGGAACTCATGGATGCTCAGGTGAACAAAGCTGTAGACCTTTCTCTGAGACTGAAGAGTCTCTTCTTTGAAGATCTCTGTGCACACTCCAGAGTACAGTGAGGCGTCTTTCACATCGAGACCACACTCTTCCAGGTCTTCTTGGTAGAACATGACGTTGCCTTTCACCAGTTGTTCAAACGCCAGCCTGCCCAGCTTCAGGAGAACATCCCTGTCAGTCTCCTCATCATACTTCATCCTCATCCTCCTCATCTGGATCGACGTGAAGTGGCTGAACATCCCAGTCAGGTTCTTGGGCAGCTGTCCTGTCTCGTCTGTCTTCACCAGGTCCTCCACAACGGTAGCGGTCATCCAACAGAAGACTGGGATGTGACACATGATGTGGATGCTCTTTGATGTCTTCACGTGTGAGATGATTGTGCTGGCCAGCTCCTCATCATCCCTGAACATCTTCTTGAAGAACTCCTCCTTCTGGGGGTCTGTGAACCCTCGTATTTCTGTCACCATGTCAACGCAATCACAAGGGATCTGATTGGCTGCTGCAGGTCTGGTGGTTATCCAGAGGAGAGCCGAGGGGAGCAGATTCCCCTTGATGAGGTTTGTCAGCAGCATGCCCACCGATGATGTCACCGTGACATCAGAGATGATGTCATTGTTGTCGAAGGCATCAGAATCAACATTGATGTTCTGGAATTCCAGTGGAATCCTGCTTTCATCGAGACCATCAAAGATGAAGCCAACTTTCCAGGCAGCGAGATGCTCTGCTGTGACCTTCTTTAACGTTGGATGGAAAGCATGGATCAGTGAGAGGAGACTGTGCTGCTCATCTCTGACCAAGTTCAGCTCCCGGAATGAGAAGGGAACCAGGAGAACGATGTCTTGGTTCTCCAAACCTCTCGCCCAGTCCAGAGCGAACATACGCACAGAGAATGTCTTTCCGATGCCAGCGATGCCATTGGTCAGAACTCTTCTGCTGGGTTTATCTCTGCCAGGGAGGATGGTCTTAAAGATGGCAGAGTACTTGATCAGGTCCTCATGGAGGGTCTTCATCTTGGAGAAGGTCTCAAGCTGCCACACCTCATGTTGCTGATTAACCCTTTCACTCCCTCCTGCTGATAGGTGGAGGTTTGTGTAGATGCTGGAGATGGAGGGCACTTCAATGACGTATGTCACACGATCAAGACCGTCCAGGGTGACCTTAAAAACCTTTAAATCCTCCTGCAGACTGAAATCTGATATGAGAAGAGAAATAATACTTGTTAAACATTCTGCTCACTTAATAACTTTACATTGAAAACATAATTAACCACATAGTATAAAATCATTGTTTTAGTCTAAATGTCTTTGTTTATCATCAGTAACTATTTGGACATATTGGAATAAAAGATGTACGATGGCGTCTGCTTATCTTTAAACAATTCATTAATTGATATAAATGTTAATAAGTGTAAAATGTGTCCAGTCTTACTGTGTCCAGGTGTGGTTTCACTAAATGTCTTCTGTCCAGGTGTGTTTTTGAATCTCTCTCTGTGGAGATGAAATAGAGAAAGAATAGTTTAAAACATATAAACTACTGTATACCGTTTTTATGAAACATTTTTCAACATTATGTCTCATTATATATCTGGTGTTAAACTATAGAAAAAGTGTCCTTGTGGGCACAGGTCTCCACCTGGAGCAGAGTGTGTGATGTTTAGCACTAAGATAAATATCACATGACCACAGAGATCATGTCTAACGATCTGTGTGAAAATTGGATAAAAAGTGAAGGAGTAATATTAGAAAATGTGTTGGCCTCCTGGTGGCGCTATAAAGATGTGACTCTATGGAGTGTACATACAATGTTACAATGTTTTAAACAGATCACTGCAGTTATAGGTAAAACACTAAACACTATAACTCAGTTATAATCAGTTATAGGTAAAACACTAAACACTATAACTCAGTTATAATCAGTTATAGGTAAAACACTATAACTCAGTTATAATCAGTTATAGGTAAAACACTAAACACTATAACTCAGTTATAATCAGTTATAGCGCCACCATGAGGCTGAGTTGAACATTTATTCCTCAGCCTAGTGGAATGTTTAACAGAAATCACACAATGTGTTCATGATTTGTGTCATTTTGTTTGAAACTCCTGAGAACTATGGAAGCTGATCTTAGCCAATCAGGATGGATTATGAGAAATCAAACAATGCCGTCTTGATCACATGACTATGGAGAGCATGTGTACAGAGCTGTGTGAGGTTTGGAATAAAATTCTAACTTGTGTTTCACATCATTTCAGCCTCCTGGTGGCACTATAACAGGGCAGTGTGTAAATGTTGGAACGTTGGGGCTGAGGTTCTGCTCTGGCATTTAGGTGTGTGTGTGTGTGTGTGTGTGTGTGTGTGTGTGTGTGTGTGTGTGTGTGTGTGTGTGTGTGTGTGTGTGTGTGTGTGTGTGTGTGTGTGTGTGTGTGTGTGTGTGTGTGTGTGTGTGTGTGTGTGTGCGTGCGTGTGTGTGTGTGTGTGTGTGTGTGTGCGTGTGTATTTATAGGATTAACATACTGTGATTCAGTAGGTCCAGGAGGTTCATTACTGAACTCAGGATTAGGCCATCCTTTAGACCGGTCACTCTTCACTGACAGAAGGCTGGGAGTTGGAGACTCTGATCTGCGTCTCCTTCACAGCAACAAGCATAGTATAGTGTTGTATACATTGTAGTGTTATTGTATAGTGTTATAATGTATGTATGTATAGGTGGTTTTCACATACTTAGCATCAGGAGGTCCAGGAGGTTCAGTACTGAAGACAGGAGGTCTTCCTTTAGACTTGTCACTCTTCACAGACAGAAGGCTGGGAGTTGGAGACTCTGCTCTGTGGTCAACACTTCTGGAATCACACAGACATAAATAATACATACACAACACAGTAGAATAATCAATAAATACATGTATAAGCAACAGAGACAGACAGTAAAGAACAGTGCTAACAGTAGTGTGTATTCCATGTGTTACAACGCTGCAATGGTGCATTCAGTCTTTTCAGTAAGAGACTGAATGTCTGCCACAATCAGTCAGCCTGCAACAGGTTCTATGCAGGATTTGTGTATTTTAGGTAATGTGTAAATGAAACATGGAATTGAATTCATCTTGTGTAATCTGGGACTCAATTAGAGCGCTTGTTAAAGGACCACTTCACCACTTTTCAACGTATATTCATATGAACTGCCCACAGCCCTCCCGTGAGACACAGACTGAGTAAAAAAAATAGTGGTATTTTATCATGTACATTAGTGAGGACCTGTTATATGAAGATACGTTGAAAAGTGGAGAAGTGGTCCTTTAAGAATGTTTATATTTCATGTGATAATGTGACTGTTGGGTCACCTTTTAAAGGAGTATAGAAATCACTATTAGCAAGTTGACTCAATATTTATTTTCTATAAGATTATTTGTTTTGCACAACCACAGCTCCAGCCTTGTCAGCATTCTTAATCACAATACTGGTATCCTTACAAAGATCAGACAAAGCTTTTTCTTCTTGTTCTTCAGTATTAGAGTTAAATCTTTTTTTTTTTTTTTGCAGAGAGAAATTGTTCATCGTCTTGTTCTACCAGTCTGCAGAAAGTGGCCACAGAAGGTTTGCAATCTGGCGGGACAAAGGTACTTTTTTGCTTTGAATTGTTTCACCACCCCAGAAAAAAAGGTTTATTACATTCGATACCTCGTTGGACCCCGCCGGCGCTGCGTGTTGTTGGGCCTGGTGGTGATGGGGGTGGTGGTGTCATCTCCATCCCTGCTGCATCGCTTGGTTCTTGACCTGGTTAGGTAGCGGCCCGTGGGCGCCGCTGGTTCTAAAAAACGCCGCCGCCTGCGCGCTGAAGCGGTGGTTGGATGTTCCTCTGTGCCCGATGCATCCGTGGACAAGTCTCCCCGTCTTTGTCCTTGTGATGATCTGTGTCTGTCGCGCCAGGTGTAGACACGGTCGTACTTGTAGCCCAAGGTGTCTCTGTGGAATTTGTACAACTTGACTTCAGTGAGATGTTTCTCATATGACTCAGTGACAGCAGCACATTTATGAAAAAGGCGCCCTGCGCATCACTACTAGGCTAGAAGTTACATAAATTAGTAGTTCATAACACGGTGGAGACGCTGTGGTAGTCCGGCCTCCCGGCCCCTTGGGTTTTTGGCAATGTGCCCCCTTGAACTGTTTAGTTGAATAGCCCTGCTATAGAATATTAGAAGTAGCCTACTAAAACAATTTGGTAGTGTATACAACTACATATATCTGAGACAGGTATACATACTGAGGTCCATGAGGATCCTTACTGAAGACAGGAGTCTGGCTCTAGACCAGTCACTCTTCACAGACAGAAGGCTGGGAGTTGGACACTCTGATCTGTGTCTCCTTCACATAAACATCAACATATAAAGTATATTGTTCTCCGCCATTGCCCCCAAACTTTGGAACAACCTCCCACTTAGCAGCAAGTCCAGCCCCACCATCGATAGTTTTATTATTTACTCTGTTATTTTTTGCTCTCTTCATTTTAATGTTTTAAAGTTTCTGTTGCAACCTTTTGTGTTAAGCACTTTGGGTCAACTGCTGTTGTTTTTAAATGTGCTATACAAATAAAGGTGACTTGACTATAATGTTATATTGTTGTATACATTGTAGTGCATTATTGTATAGTGTTATAGTGCATGTATGTTTTTGACATACTTAACATCAGGAGGTCCAGGAGGTTCATTACTGAAGTCAGGAGGCATTCCTTTAGACCTGTCACTCTTCACAGACAGAAGGCTGGGAGTTGGAGACTCTGCTCTGTGGTCAACACTTCTGGAATCACACAGACATAAATAACAATACTTATTACATGGCTTGAATGAATGCTCCAATCAGAAGGCAGTGTTCTGGTCACGTGGGCGGTCACATACAGTATATCACCACAACAGACCGCTCTGCTCAACAACATACCTCCTACCCCAGACCAACGTAGTCTACACAACCGTAGATAAGTAAAACAATACAGCAGGCAATTTACATAAAATCTTTAACACACTATAATACTAGCCTGAGAAAAATATTCCTTTCTTTTCACAATGGCTTGTTATAGTGTCACCAACAGGTGGACATTTGCAAAAACACATTTTTGGACAAGATGCCTCAAATCATCCAAATGCTAAAGTCATAAAAATAATGGTACCCTTTTAACATTGGCCTATTATAGCGCCATCAGGAGGCCACAACCTGACCTGGCCTGGTGGAGACCTGTGCCAGGAAGGGCACTTTTCTAGTTAATGATGTAAATATCGACATCAGTACATAGATGACTCACATGACAAGACAGGTACGTGCAACTTCAGTCTGCACTCAAATTCCCCCCACGGTTAACCTTTTGAACTACATTTAATCGTTCAGTGTGTCTTGTCTGGAAGTAAACCACAATGTGCGTCATATTCTACGAACAGCATCTGCTGATGTATTGTATTTTTTCTAAGAAATTAGGTCAATCTTAGTTCAGTTAAGACCTGACAGTTTCCATGCTTAATTCATTGATGTTGCGAACTAACAATTCTTAAAGCAGGAGATACACAGACGCTCCATAGACAGGAAACGCTAACCGTAACCACACTTTAGAGCCCGACCGATACCATATTTTTGGAACCGATACCGATACCGATGTTTGGAAAAACCTACACCGATGTTACCGATGTTTTGACCGATGTTTAGTAATCCAAAAAATAACAAAATACATTTTAAAAACTTCTATACTTACAATAGAATATGACACAATAAAAATTAAAGCTTCAAGCAGCGATCAATGGGCCCTTGATCGTGCAAGTTTCAGGCAAATATCGGCCAATCAGAAGAGGGAACGTGGCTCACTTACACGAATGAAGGTTAAGGACTCAATACTGAATCCAATGAAAACACCGTCATCGCTGTATGTCATACTATTCAAAAGTTATAGCAGAAAATAGTATTGACCAATCAGAATAGGGGCGGGGCTAAGTTACACCAATAAACGTCAAGCACTCAAAACCGCGTCCAATGATACCACCCTTGTGTCTCCATGACTTAGCATTGAAAAGTTATAGCAGGAAATAGTATTGACCAATCAGGAAATACTACTGACCAATCAGAAGACAGGATGGGCCTAAGTTACACCAATGGACGCCAAGCACTAGAAAACCGAGTCCAATGATACCACCCGCGTCTCTCTACGACTTTCCATTGAAAAGCTATAGCAGGAAATAGTATCGACCAATCAGGAAATAGAACCAACCAATCAGAAGAGAGGACGGGGCTAAGTTACGCCAATGAATGTCAAGGACTCAAAATCGAGTCAGATGATACCATCCACGTCTTTCTACGATTTACCATTGAACAGTTATAGCAGGAAATAGTATCGACCAATCAGGAAATAGTACTGACCAATCGGAGGAGAGGACGGGGATAAGTTACACCAATGAACATCAAGGACTCAAAACCGTGTCCAATGACACCACCCATATGTGTCTATGACATAGCATTGAGGAGTTATGGCAGAAAATGGTATCGACCAATCAGGTGTAAGTACCACTTCGTATTTCTTTTTTTCTGGAGACCCCCCTCAAAATAAATTTGGGGGCCTCCGAGAGGTTCTGAACCCAATGTTGAGAACTATTTAAAATAATAAAAAGAAGAAAAAAATGGGGGCCCCCATGAAATAATGGGCCCTATTGCATTTGCCTTGGCCACGCTGTACCTAGAACCGCCACTGTCAACACGCAACTTTGACGGCAGCAACTTTGGCACAGCAACTGCGATGATTCTACATTAGTTTATGCCTGTTGTTTAACAACAATAAATGGATTAAGCTATAGGCCTACTGTCAAAGGAACAGAACATGAACATTACAGGAATTGGATGATTACCTTTTCTTCTTGCCCGTCGGAAGAATGAGACGAATCATCATCATTTGTGTTTTTTATGCCAAACACGGGAGTTCGCTTTCAGGTATCAATTCCTATTGCTTGCTGGATTATATGACTACTAATTTGAGGGTTATGCAGTTATGCTGTGCCTGGTCGTGTGTTTGTTCAGTTTTTGTGGATTATGTATTAATCTCGAATAAAAGTCGCGGTTGAACCGGCCAGGCAAACATGTATTTAAGAGCTACATAGTAAACTATATGCAGTAGCTGAGGACGCCATTTTTTTCCTCTCAACTAGGTCTTAAATGCATGCTTGCGCACTGGCCAGGGAAGTAGAAGTGTTGAGACATTGAGGGGGGTAAAACTGATAATGGGACAGGCTTGGAAATGGAAATACATTGCTTTCAATAGGCCTGTGGTAGGCCTATGTCGCCCTCTGCTGGATGTTTTGTGTAAATGCATCCATTCATGTAAAATGACCGCATTACAGCAGTATGGCCTACTTAAACGTGACACAACTTGACAAGCCGGGAACATCGGGACATCGGGGAAATTTCACCGATGTCCGATGCGATATATCGGCGTCAAAAATGGCCGATAAATCGGTTCGACCGATACATCGGTCGGCCTCTACTATCTTCAGTACGTGACTCCTAGCATGTGACAGAAGGAGACGAGGGTCCATGTCACAATCACCTTCCTGCACAGTTGTGACAACTGCATTTATTTTACCTTATTAGGCAACTCTCAGAGTTCACCACATGTGACTTTGTGACAACGTGATTCTGGGCTCTGTGATGTAGGCATGCATGCATGCATATATATATATATATATATATATATATATATATATATATATATATATATATATATATATATATATATATATATATATATATATGATTCCTGTAACATGATACATAATGTCCTTGAATTCTATCATAAACATTTCACCATGAGTCTCCCCTCTCTCCAATGCAGTTTGCAGTAGTGCAGGTTGTATAGTATTAGTATTAGTGTTATAGTATAATTGTATAGATTCTACAGACCTTTCATGTTCATCAGTGAAGTGTGGAGGACGTTGTTTACTCTGTGGTCTGTGAGATCTGTTCTCCTCTTTCCTCCCAGAATCACTCATCTTTATGTCTCTGTGGCACCTGTCAATCAAACACATCATTGTTACTGTAGCCTATATGTCTAATTGTCTAATTGTAAATAACACCTGTCAATCAAACATATAGCCTTTATGTTTGCATGATGCCTGTCCAACAATCTCACACACACACGCACACGCACACACCCACACCCACCCCCAGTGGAAGAACTAACAGTTTCTGAGTCAGAATGGAAGTGAAGACTCACACAATGTTACGGGATTTCCAAATCCCTGAGTGCACGAGAGAGAGAGAGAGAGAGAGAGAGAGAGAGAGAGAGAGAGAGAGAGAGAGAGAGAGAGAGAGAGAGAGAGAGAGAGAGAGAGAGAGAGAGAGAGAGAGAGAGAGAGAGAATCCAAAGCGGTGAAATAAACTATGGTTGATGCACTTTGCTTTAGGAACATGACTGCATCGTCCAGCACAATTTCTCCTCATATATATATATCCTAAAGTGTATATATATATATATATATATATATATATATATATATATATATATATATATATATATATATATATATATATATATATATATATATATATATATATATATATATATAAAATCTGCCTTTACCTGCCAGTGTGTATTTAAATATCGTTGGGTCCCGCGCGCGGTCAAGTGAGTGGCTGAGCCGAGAAACACAAGATGCGCCTGTTATAGGCCTAATGATTAATTAAAGGGGAACTTCATCCATTTTCAACATTTTAATATCATTAATATACCTTAGAGATGTTGTGAGTACATGATGAAAAAAAGTTCCCCCGATTCTGTATTTCCTAAAAAAAATGGCGGTCTGAAAAAATGGTGAAACATGGTGAAATACATCTTATGACATCACCAAGATGTTTTTCACCATGTTAATGATTTTTCTTTCAGACCCCATTTGGTTCACATTTGTACCCTCTCAGGAAAATTTTGAAAATGGGTGGAATTCCCATTTAACTTCTCTTATTCAGGCCTTCATCCACCACAATAGTGATAGCAGGTTATTCTATTCTATTTACCGGTATTTAGAGAGTTTTCGATTCATATTTTACTATCAGAAATCTAAACAGTAAGCCTATAGTAGGCTACAGTAAAACCAACCAAGTGGTTGCGATTAAAGTGCAGGGTATTGAATTGATAGACTATCATGGCTTGATAAATTCAACATTAAAATTATTATTATGTACTGCGTTTGGAGGGACAGAAACTATACCGTGCATCGTACTGTTCTCTCCAATCTCCATATTAGACTAAATGAGCTAAGACAACTCAGAGAGTGGCGTGATCCTCTTCTCTTCATGTGAATCATGTTGCTTGAGTAATAATTTCGAAATTAAACAAAGATTAAATGCTAAATGTCGGGTGGGTTTTAAAATCAATAAATAGACAAATGCCTAGAAGCAATTAATACATGTAGGGTAACATGTCTGACAGCTTGCAGATCTGTTTTTTTCTGTGATTGAAACGGCAGCATGAATACAGCGCAGGGGTTATAATTATCTTCCTAAATGGGCTGTCACTGGTACTACGTCTAAAATGATATAAAATAGTGTATAATAACAGGACACAAAAGGGAACCATACCATCCATGCAATGATGATTTATGAAGTTATATGATTAGGCATAACTTAATATATCAATCAATATGAACAAGTTGCAGACACATTTGTCCATTGTGCCTATAAGCACACACACGCACGCACCAGGGACACAGCGCTAGGCGTAGGATTACTGTGTTCCAACAGAATCTATAGAGATGCATTCAGTTATATTGTCTATGACAATCTCTGTAAACCTACAGCCCAGAGGCTGCTGGATAGACCTATGTCAATTTAGACCTAATCTGCAGACTCTATAATATCATGGTCATGGAAAAAGGGAGGACTGACTGACTCCATTTAAATCCAATGTCTTAAGCCTGTTTTAAGGGCTGAATTATAAATTAAACATTTGTAGATTATTTAATGATTGCAAACTTTGTCAATTAATCGGTTTGCTCATGGAGAGAGAGAGAGAGAGAGAGAGAGAGAGAGAGAGAGAGAGAGAGAGAGAGAGAGAGAGAGAGAGAGAGAGAGAGAGGCATACAGCTGTTCTACAAGTTCACAACGTGTTGCTCGGGACACCACGCGATTTTTGCGCTGAAAACCTAACTCCCGTCGGACCCATAGAGCAGGTCGGACCGCGCATCACAAACGGACCCGGCCGTCGAACCGGGAAACGGGGAGGACCCAAATGAGTCTTACCTTTAGTTATGGAAGCTCAAAGTTTCAGCTTCAGTCGTTTGGTGTCAAAGGAGTCCATTTGGTGTTGTGTCTCTCCCTGGTTGTTTCTGAAACACTGAAGACTGTCTGAGGAAGTGGAACACACACACACACACACGCACACACGCACACACACACACGCACGCACACACACACGCCCCGCCTCAACTCAACTCACTGAACAGAAGACACGTGGTTTAGAGGAAACCTGCACTGAGCTGAGTGCAGTGACAAGTGTCACGTCGTTTCACCTCAGATAACCTCAGATAACCTCGTCTGACTTGAGTCAGACAAGGTTATCTGAGGTGAAGCGGCCGTGTGTTTTACCATTTTCACCCATCCATTTTCAACATTTTTTCTGAGGGTTCAAATGAACCCTAACGGGTTCATTTGGTTGCATTTGTACACTCTCAGAAAAAAAAGAAGCGTCTAAAGAAATCCATTAACATGGTGAAAATACATCTTGATGATGTCATCAAGTAACTCACCATGTTAGTGGTTTTCTTCAGACCTCCATTTCTTGGGAACACAGAGTTTTTTTTTTATCATGTCCACCCAACACCTCTAGGGTACACTAATGACATATTAGAATGTTGAAAATGGGTGGAATTCCCCTTTAAGAGAGGATAACTCACTCTCCACATTAAGGAATGTGCAGTCCATATACCGGTATCTGCTGTGGTAGAGAGATATTTTAGTCCACCAAATGTATTTTTGAGCTCCTTTTTCATTTTAGAATATTCACTGTTCAGGTATTTGGACGTCTTCTTTCTGCACATTGGCACTGGCTGGCCTGATCTTACTGGTATTTTACTGACCAGTTCTCTGAAAGGAACAGACTCCACTGTTGAGCGGGGAAGCACATCCTCAACATCATACCTGCCAATGATGTTATCAAGTTGACTCTTGGTGACATACTCAACGTGAGGCAATTTAAAATCTCTTTTGGCCTGTTTGGGTGGTGTTGATTCGTCTGATTCAGTGGGAGTGGGGCTATTCAGGGGCGTAGCTCAAGATAAAAAAAAGAAAATTCCAATGGAAGTGCTTCAATCTGGTGCACTTAAAAAATAACCTTTACTGTGCCAACATTAACTACAGCAGGGGTCCAGCCAACCAGGGGACAACAGTACCACCGTTATGACTTTTTTTAACTCAATAAAAATACCTGACAACCTGTGGCTGTGGTCGTTGTCATAATGTCATATAACATAAAATGTTGTATAAAATAGGGTGACCATATTCTCAATGGAGAAAACCAGGACACCTTAGCGCGGGGGGGGGGGGGGGGGGGGGGGGGGGGGGGGGGGGGGACGTCGACCTTTTTTCCCCTAAGTAAAAGTCACACACAAAAATAACTTCAATTACAAATTATTTCTAATATATCTAATTCACTGCATCACCTTTCCCTGGTTTCACGAAATATTCAGATATCGAACAGGCGCTACTATCGCCTCGAACAGCTTTTTTGTGTTTTTCTGTGTCAATGTGGGATTTTAGGTCCCTTGCACTGCATCACCACTGCAGCGAGACATACGTGCCTGCTTTGCAAACAGTGCACAGTGCTTCACTTTTGTCTCGCCCCGGTCTGAATACAGGGATTTTTTTCTGTAACTCGTCTGTAAACGTGCACTTGCGCTTGGGCATGGTGGTGGAGACTGACAACCACGCTGTCTAGTGTCTACTAACTGATTGACGAAGGCTGCCTGCACTGACTCTGCTCAGGGCTGACGTCATCGTGCGCAGTGTCCTAGTGCCTGTCGATTTACTGGTCCGATGTAAGCAAAGATGTGTCGGAAAGGAACTGAATGAAAGTAATTTTACAAAAACCAGGACATTTCCTCATTTTCTAAAAATAAACCAGGACACCCAGGACAGGACGTGAAATACGGACATGTCCTGGGAAATACGGACGTATGGTCAGCCTAGTATAAAATAAACATGCCATAGCCAACAGTCACACCTCACAGCTACAATAATATATTCTTAATTAACTTAAAACTGATTCATATTAGGCTACACTGCCTGGTGTTAGATACTGTGAATTCTCTTCTCAAGGAATGCCTTGCATTAAAATGCCATAATACAACGAAAAGGATAGGGCAACACATTGCTCATGTATATTGTAATTGTAATTAAGGATAAAAAAATATTCTAGTGTTAATTACATTTGCAGAATTCTTATGTTGTATAGTTTCAGTTAATTCAATGCATAAGTACAGTAGGCTATACTGACAAGACGAGTTCATTGCTGTCCTCTTTGAGGGAATCAGCACTGTTTTTTTTTTTTTTTTTTTGTAAACAAAAACACGTGTGGGATATGTCACAAAAGTGGTGACCTATAGAAATCCGTGCCTTGGACTCACCACGCAATGAACTCAAGAGGGAAAGTATGGGTCACAGCTCACAACGCAACTGTTCCTAGCAGAGAAGTAACACAGGTGCTGCTGATGATCGCCTAGCCTCGACAACCAGGCTTTCATTTTCGTTCGCCTAATGATCGCCTAACTCAGGGGTTTTAGAAAGACGACTTTTATTCGTTTGACGACACAATGTGGACCTATTGTTGTCAAGCAGTGGAATTATGATAAAGCTAAAGTTCTCTCTCTCTCTATCCTATTCTTCTTTAACAATGACAAAGCTTTCTGTCCTCCACATGTTTTACACCTCACCTCAATGTTGTCGCTCTTCTTGTCCTTTACTCGCAAGAATGTAAAATAATGTTCATATTTCCATCCATGATGGAAAGGCTCCAGTCACGCTGTCGTCCTCTTTTGCCATGGCTGTGGACTGTTGGTGGTCGTTTGGTTGTTGTTGTTGTTGTTGTTGTGTGTGCAGCTGATTCATTCATTAATTCATTAATTCATTCATTCGCTCAGTCGAAGTTCCCGGGTTCTAGAATAGAATCCACATTGATCCATGGAAGAAAACGGACATGCGCAGTACAGACCAAGACGCAGCTCTAGTATGGATCAGAGCCTTAGAAATAGACAAAGTTGCGACATTGAGGGGGCAGAAAATAGTCTGGTCACGTGGTTCTAGTACTCGCGCGAGCCCATAGGCTTCAATGCATTCAGTAACTTCCGGCTGTCACTATTTGTTGTCACTATCCAATACAAGTCTATGTAGAGGAGCCGCCATTGGACTGGCCCCATGAAGTGAACGGAGTTGGCGTAACTCTGTCTATTTCCAAGGCTCTGACCAGTATGGATCTGATCTGAGAGCAGCTCTGGTGTGTATCAGCAAGTAGAGGAGCTTTCACGCCATCTGCTGGCCGACTTGTGCCATAGCATGGTTTGCCAGCGTCACATTTCTTGGTCTGTACTGCACATAGGCCTATCTGTTTCCTTCCATGGACTATTTGAATTCATCCCCTATCCCCATATAGTGATTACAACTCATGGTGTCAGCTACTGTACACATATCAGTCTAAGAACAGTATTCTACTGAACCCAAATAGATACAGTAAATATTCAAGCCTTATGTTTTGGTTTTGATATTATGATCATTTTTGTGTGTCATATTTTGCCACTATGATCAGATTGTAGGAGAAGAGTGATGAATCACTGACTCCTCTTAAGTTATTTACACTTAACACTGAAAAAACTATGTTGGAAAACACGTGCGGCTTCATCGCCCGTGGCGCGAAGTGACACAGCGATGAAGCCGCACCCATACATTTTCAGTTACAGGACTTTTATTCGTCAAGTAAAGCATCAATAATAACATCAGTTGTTGCTGAAGTTGCAACAGACACGCAGCATGCATAAAGCTAAAGGCAGGGGTGGACTGGGAGCTCAAAACGTACCGGGCAATTTTGTCTCAGAGCGGCCCTCTGAATCTTTGTGGGGGCTCCGGGGCCTGAGCCCCCATGAGAATTTAAGACATAAGGGGCTCTGGGGCTCGGGCTAACTAAAATTAGTTAGTTAGTTTTAGTTAACTATAAAAACCCTGCAATAGGCAGTCTCATTTGAAGAGGACAGAGGGCCGCCAGCACTGATTCGTGGGCCGGTTTTGTGCAGATTATTATTTTTTTGATTCATTATTATTATTTTTTAATTAAAACACGACATTAACGGCCCCCGGGGGGGGTCGGCCCACCGGGAAAATGCCCTGTATGCCAGACTGTCAGTCCACCCCTGGCTACACACAAGGTCTGACTCAGAGAGTTTTCTGTTTTCAATGATGAAATGCTGTTGGTTTAGTGGTGACACAGCTGTAGTTAATTAGTAGCAGTAGTAGTGTTTCACATCATCTTAAATATAAGCACTTTAATTTGAAATATCTTGGGTTGTTTTGCATGCCATCGTGTTTGGTAGGGCAGTCAGGGCATTTAGGGGGGCATTGCCCCCCCATGCCCATGCCTAGATCCGCCCCTGATGTGACGTCTCAGCTTGCTGAAAACACAGACTATGTAGAAGCCAAGTGTGGAGTCGCCCAAACACGACACTGTGAGTAAAATACAGCAAGGAAGTGAGTGGAGAAATCAATAAAACACAAGCATGAAAACAGTTTTACAGACAAATAAAGAGAAATGTATATAAAACAAAGTAAAGTCACTTTGAGTCCATTGGCTTGACTTCTGGACAGGAGGTGAATCTCTTTAAGCTTTCTGATGGAAAATAATACTTAGAATTTATAACTGAACGACTGACTGAATAAATGCTACAGTTAGAGCAACTTTATTACCATTTATAAACACATCAATTAATGACATTGTGGTACAGTGTAAAATTTAACATGAAAGATTCAACATAAAAATTAAAACTTCACTTTTTTGTTTTCCTTTTTTTCTTTTTACAAAATGTAAATTAGCCTACATTTATAGTTAAAATAAAATACAACACTAAATTTCATTGAATTTTCACTTCGTCTTTGGGGACCCCCAAAACATGTAGGGACCCCTGAGGGTCTCAAACCACAGGTTGAGAACCACTGTGCTATTTTTACATGTCAACGACCTCAGATGACCCTAACAGTGACCCCAGATGACCCTAACAGTGACCCCAGATGACCCTAACAGTGACCCCAGATGACCCTAACAGTGACCCCAGATGACCCTAACAGTGACCCCAGATGACCCTAACAGTGACCCCAGATGACCCTAACTGCTCCTGGATATTACATTATGATACAAGACATTTTCTGTCTGTCCTCACAGCCTGTCTGTCTGTCTGTCATCACAGTCTGTTCGTCTGTCTGTCTGTCTGTCCTCACACAGAGACACAGAGGAGCCTTTAAACGGCAAACAGAACCCAGCATATAGAGGTTGAGTGAATGAGGTCTGGACAGTGTACAGATGAGACAGAGTGTCCTCTAACACTCTGTAGAAGGACAGAGTCCCAGCAGGACGGTCCACATAAACTGCTACTCTGTTGGAGTCAGAGGGACTGATAGGAAGGACAGTCCGCTTACTATTGTGTCTGACAGAGTAATAGTTATCACTACAGAACAGACTCCAGGAGTGTTTATTGTATCCAAGCCGACAGTCATCACCCTCTCCTTTCCTACTGATGTCTCTGTCAGTCACTCCTATCCTAACATCTCCACTGAACTGAACCTCACTGTAGCAGCGTTCATCCAGACTCTCTGAACTCAGAACCTGAGTCCAGTACCAAAACCTATCAGGATGGTGACGACATGAAAAAAGGAAACCCATCGAGATCAAACCTACTAGGAGAATTACTAGGAGATATATTAGGCGACCTTCTAGGAGACCTTCTAGGAGACCTACTAGAACTGAGGCCAACCTAACATTAAAACAGATAACAGCCAAACCACCCTGACAGGTCACCTTTGTGTTGTTCTCAGACAGAGAGAGGAATCTGCTTGCTGTGTTTGTGTCCAGTGTGAGACGCTGGAAATCTGATGAGAAAAACACAGTAAAACATTAAATTCAGAAGTTGCACTTGTAGAGAGGGGGTGGTGGGAGGAGGAGGAGGGGTTACGGCAGTGTTGCCAACTTGGTGCATCTGTCACTATATTTAGCTTTTTTTCAGACCTCCCAAGCCCCAAGGGTTTGGACCAAATGGACCGCAAGGGTCCATTTGGTTTCATTTTTACACTCTAAGAGTTATATATATTATTTTATTATATTATATATATATATATTAGTTATATATAAAAATATTCATCATGTGAATTGACCCAAGTCCACATAACTAGAGAATGTATATATTCCTTTCCAGGCAAGCATCTAGCGCATTCCAGTGCATTTTTCAGTTCAGTTCAGTTCATTTCATTTATTGGTCTTTTTTTTCCCAGTATACACAGTTCAGTACTGAATTTTCTTTTGTTGACCAAAAGGGACTGTAGGCGGAAGCCAAAGCTTAGAGGTGCCTGCCCTTCTAATAGATCAAATAATGGATTTAGCTAAAAAAAAAAAAAAAAAAAAAAACCAAACAAACACATACGAGACAAGAAACAAAACAGGACAGTCACAAAAAGAAAATAATAATAATAGAAGAAATGCAAAATATAACAAAGAAAAAAGTCGCCTGATATAAGATAAAAATTAGGAATCAATTGATTTTACTCATTTTAAATACACATTAATCCACTTCATAATTTTCACTCATGATATTTTTAAGTGTTCTTTTGAATAATTTTACTGAGCTGCATAATTTTAGATCTTTATTAAGGCTGTTCCATAAGGTTACTCCTGCAAATGTTAGGGATCTTTGTTTGTCTTTTATGAAACAACTACTGGATACAGTCCGGGAACATGTGATTATTGATTTTATACATGAATTGAGCAATTTTAAAATCCACTAATTCTCTGTATTTGAGACAGTTTGACTGTATGAATAATGCATTGGTTGGTTCATAGTAATACATTATGTATTATACGTATCGCTTTTTTTGTAATGTGTATATTTGGTTAGTTAATGTTTTGTAAGTATTGCCCCAAACTTCAATGCAATATGATATGTGTGGAATTATTAAAGATTGATACAGAATATGTAATGAGTCCGTTAAGGCTGTATACCGAAGCTCGGGATTCGAACCATTCGCTCGCTAAGGTCGCCACTCGAACGAATATTAATGATCCCGAACCATTCGCATTTATTTATTTATTTAACTTTTCCCCCCATTTAGTAGATGTGCGACATCGAGGGGTCAGAAACTCGCTGTGAAACGCGCTGTTACTGCAGTTAGAAATGCATTGTTTTCACTGAAGGTGTCCCATTCTCAATAGAGGTTTATGTAGGCGATCCGCCATTAGACTAGCTCTAGGAAGTGAACGGAGTTTGCGCAACTCCGTTTGTACTCTATAGAGCTGCACGCTGACTGGTTGGTTTTATGGTTATGGTATGGTATTTACCTAGCCAGCAGCAGGCTAGCCAGCAGCAGCAGGCACTTAAGACTATATATACACAATATACACGTAGTCTAATCATGGCAAACAAATAATTAAACAAGCCTTTGGTAAGGTTGGTTTTACGGTTCACTGGCCAGCAGAAGCAGGCAGTTTAGACTATACTATATATACAATAGACACGTAGTCGTTCATAGCAAACAAATAATTAAACGAGCCGACGGACAGCATGTTTTGGCAATCAAAACAGCGTGTTACCCGTGGCTGTGTCGGATCGGTCTCATCAGAAAGGAAAGAAAAGGAGAGCGGTGTCATGACTGGTGTATTCACAGATGTCAATCACCTCTCAGGGCAGTAGAAAACTTATCTACCGATGGCAACATCCACGATTTTAAGAGTTAGTAGACGCGCGCCGCGCACGGGGGTGGGTGGTTGGGTGGTCGCAGCATGCTGTTTTTTTTTTTAGCGAAGGTTCGAAGCTCGGCCTGAAATTGCTTTCCGATGTTCGAAGGGCAAATTAAGCCCTAATATACAGCACTAGAGTCCGTAGAGAGAATGTCCTTGGTCTTGTGGAGTATTGCGATGGCCCTGGATATTTTTGTTTTAACTTGATTTATGTGTTTTATTTTGGAAGTGCCAGTAGTGCATTGGTACACACTGTCAAAATGGTAATAACACCATTCCTACTGCGCATACGAGTTCCCACTAATATCCAACAACTTCACATAGCCATTGAAGAGGAGTGGACCAACATTCCACAGGCCACAATTGACAATCTGATAAACTCTATGCGAAGAAGATGTGTTGCACTGCAGGAGGCAAATGGTGGTCACACCAGATACTGACTGGTTTGGAGTCCCATACCACCAATAAGGCAAAGAAAAATTGCACATTTCAGGGTGGCCTTTTGTTGTGGACAGTCTAAGGTACACCTGTGCACTAACCATGATGTCACATCTGCATCTTGATGTGGCACACCTGTGAGGTGGGATGGATTATCTTAACAAAGCAGAAGTGCTCAATATCACACATTTAGGCAGATTTGTGAATAGTGTTTGAGAGAAATGGTAATATTGTATATCTGGAATGAATTTTAGGTCTTTAAGTCCATCCCCTGAAAAATGGGAGCAAAAACAAAAGTGTTGCGTTTATATTTTTGTTGAGTATACAGTATATAACTCTTGAGAGTGTAAAAATGAAACCAAATGGACCCTTGCGGGTCCATTTGGTTACACCTGGCTAACCAACTGTCGATCATTTAGCCTGGGGACCACTGGTTGAAAACCACTGTCATAGGAGGAAAATGGTGAAAAATGATGGTTTTATCTCTGGCGCCTGTCAATCAATTTCGCCCCAACCTATGAGCCAAAAAGCACTAGATTTTCGACCAGGAGTTTTTCACTAATTTTGGCGCTAGGGAGGTCTGAAAAACAGCTAAATATAGCGACAGATGCGCCAAGTTGGCAACACTGCCGTAACCCCTCCTCCCCCTCCCACCACCCCCTCTCTACAAGTGCAAATTTGTTTTGCCATATCAGGCTGCCAGATATGTTGCAACACTGGAGGTGCCGAGATTTGCAGTTGGAGGCGTGAAGTTATGGTTGTATCTGTCATTATAGATGTGCGGCATCACTATCCATGCCAATATTAATCTAGAAATGTATTCATATTTTTATCCCGTATGTGTGACTATTTTCCACAAGTGAAAATTTCAGTTCGTATTTTTTTTTCAAAGCAAATGCATGTTTTTTTTTTTCACTTCAACTGCAAATGCAATCCGCAGGAATATGCAAATTGGATTTGCAATCGCAAATTTCTGTTCTACACATTCTCAACTTCTTTCATACAAGTGCTCAAATCCATTTTACAAGTGCTCAAATCAAGCTCTTGTGAATTTTGCAACATTTTAACGTTCATAACTGACAGACAGACAGACAGACAGACAGACAGACAGACAGACAGACTCACGTGTTGTAAGGAGTTGAGGTTTAAGGAGTTGAGGTTTAGTCCAGTGTTCTCCTCCATGATTCACACTGTAGGAAGTAGAACAACAATGAATCAGTAAAAACCTCTGCTCCTTCACATCAGCCTGTTTTAGTCTCACACAATATTTACTAAACACATTTTTCATCATTCTCCCACATACTCTGTCCAAACATCACACACATTGGTACACCATATCTCTATGGTCATGTGATCAGATTTGGATCAGATTGAGAGTTTCTCTTTTTGAACAAAATGCTTCAAATCAATGATTGCCTGTAAAACATTCCTGGTCCACAATAAGCTACCTGTCCTGGTGGAGACCTGTGCTCTGAGGAGAACATGGTTCGAGGTGAAATAAAAAACTGCTGCTTTTATTATCTACATTATTCACACAATTTGGTCAGCATTTAGCCAGAGGGAGTTATAGAGCATGTACAAAGAAAAAGTATATAATGTGCAGGACTGCACATAACTGGTACGCCACCGCGCCACCGCGGTAAATCAAGCACATGGCGCTGTCAATTGCGGGCTGGGGAACGCTTTTGCGCACCACAGATGGGGCTCATAATAAAAATTATTGTTGTTTATGGCCAGAAGCCTTAGTATACATAGAATTTCGCCAACTCCGTTCACTTCATTGGGCCAGTCCAATGGCGGCTCCTCTACGTTGTAAACAATGTATTTTCAACTCCAGTTGTCCCTATTCAGGCTGCATGAATAGCAGCCAGAATCTGAGCACAGTGCTCAGTTTCTGACCCTCAATGTCGCAACTAGATGGTTCTGCCCCCACTGGCCAATCACACCGTGTCTTGTGGACACATGGGTGCACTGGCCAGTGTTGCCAACCTGAGTTATTTCTCACTATATTTAGTTTTTTTCCAGACCCCAACCAACCAGGCCCCAACCAAATGGACGCGTAAGGGTCCATTTGGTTTCATTGTAGAGCATTCATTTTATTCTAATGCATTCGAGTCTGTTTTTGAAGTGACACTAATGCATTTTGGATTTTGGCAGTTGGCAACACTGACACTGACCAAACGCAGTGTGTCTATTCCTCCTTCCTCAGACGATCCATGCTAATCGTAGTAGCCCACACTGACACATTATTCTACATTATTCAACTTACAGCTAAACTCTCGTCAAATGTCCAAGAAGCAAGCGCCATTGAGGAATTATTTTGGTGTTCCATCACCGCAATCTCCAAAGAGACTGCACAGAAAAGACGTCTTTGCTGTAAAGTCGCTGATGCACAATGTCGCTTAGTCCTGTTGCGTTGCGTTCGCCCCTCATCTTGAACGCAACGGGGCTGTGTGTGTGTGTGTGTGTGTGTGTGTGTGTGTGTGTGTGTGTGTGTGTGTGTGTGTGTGTGTGTGTGTGTGTGTGTGTGTGTGTGAGTGTGTGTGAGTGAGTGAGTGAGTGAGAGAGAGAGAGAGAGAGAGAGAGAGAGAGAACGCATTAAAGGGGAATCCCACCCATTTCCAACATGTTATGTCATCAACATGCATCTTAGAGATGTTGGGGTGTTCCCCCAATCTATTTCCTAGAAATGGAGGTCAGAAAATAATATTAATGTGGTGAAACACCACTTGATGACTGATGGTGTACAAATGTAACGGTTCCATTTGGACCTGGGCGGCGATATGGGTCGCCGATACGGGACGATATGGGTCGCCGCATTTACACCCCCTGGTGCTCCACTGAGTACCAGACCAAAATAGTTATGTGCAGCCCTGATAATGTGAAAAGAAAAGAAGCTAAGACCCTACAGTAGGGAATCTATGAAGGCTAATTGAACAGTACAAGCGTAGGCCTATATATACAGTACAATAATGCCACGTTACATAAACTACTATCTAGTACTGACAGACATGGACACAGTCCTATAGTCTACTGACTGACCAACATGGACACAGTCCTATAGTCTACTGACTGACACAGTCCTATAGTCTACTGACTGACACAGTCCTATAGTCTACTGACTGACACAGTCCTATAGTCTACTGACTGACCAACATGGACACAGTCCTATAGTCTACTGACTGACACAGTCCTATAGTCTACTGACTGACACAGTCCTATAGTCTACTGACTGACACAGTCCTATAGTCTACTGACTGACACAGTCCTATAGTCTACTGACTGACACAGTCCTATAGTCTACTGACTGACACAGTCCTATAGTCTACTGACTGACACAGTCCTATAGTCTACTGACTGACACAGTCCTATAGTCTACTGACTGACCAACATGGACACAGTCCTATAGTCTACTGACTGACCAACATGGACACAGTCCTATAGTGGACTCACTTGACAGTCTCCAGGACAGCAGACAGCTTCTTCAGACCAGAGCCTCCTAAGTGGCTGAAGTTCAAGTCCAGCTGTTTCAGATGGGAGGAGGGGTTGGAGGTCAGAGCTGAAGCCAGAGAAGAACAGCCTTCCTCTGTGACTCCACAGCCTGACAACCTGCAGAGAAACACACATTTAACAAAGTGCTGTTGGTGTTCCAGCAGAGATCCACACAGAGAGAAGACATTCTTTACCCCAGGATCTTCAGTCTGCACTGTGGACTCTTCAGTACAGCACAGAGCTGGAGCAGCTGTGATTCCTGCAGGCAGATGAAACTGAGGTCCAGTTCTCTCAGATGGAGAAGATTAGAGCTGAGAGCTGAGAGCAGAACTTCAAATCCTGTCTGTGTGAAGGTACAGCCAGCAAGTCTGGAATTACACATGAAATATCTGGAGTCAATATCATAGTTTAGAGTGAAGCATTGTATATTCTCTCCGTGTCCCCTAGGGTAGATACCCTCACATAGCACGATGTGAGAGTACAAACTAGAAAACACAAACTCTGACCAAATTATTTTTCTGAATATGGAATGAACTTCCCTTTGCAGTCAGAACTGCAGATTCACTCATGCATTGCCATAATTTACCATATGATAACTCACTCTGTATCATAGAGCTAAATTGTAAATTGTATTCTAATCAGTGTGGGATACCATGATGTTAACTTTATTCACACTCTTATTATAATCAAACAATAAATAATTAAACAGAAGCAATCTAAATAATAATCTGACCTCAGAATCTCCAGTTGACAGTTTGGACTCTTCAATCCAGCAGAGAGCAGGTCCATGTCTGGATCAGTTATTTCATTATAACTGATGTCCAATTCTCTTAGATGTGAAGGATTAGAGCTGAGAGCTGAACACACAATCTCATAGTCTGGAGTTCTGAGTTGACAGCCAACAAGTCTGTAAATGTAGATGATGTAAAATCAGTGATTATCAAAGCAGATTAGATCAAGATCTTGTTCAAGGAAACAAGTCTAATGTAAATGTTCAATCTAGTTGGTCAGATATTGACAGGTCATATAAGAACAGGAACAAGAAAACATTTAAGTGAAAGACATATAATCTATTATTAATACTCTACTGTGTGTAGCATGCATTGAATTATGAATGTTATTTATTATTTTTACTTTGTTGTTTGTGGGTCAGAAGAGTATGCTGTATACATATTACACAAACACACATATATGTACGCATGGCATGCATACACACGTACTGTATGCATGCACATGCATGCACCCCTCCCCGAGTCGCTGCACACATGCACACGCACAGACACGCGCAGGTGCGCGCACACACACACACACACACACACACACACACACACACACACACACACACACACACACACACACACACACACACACACACACACACACCTATTCTAATAGGTTTTCTATCCACATGACTACTAACCGAGCCTTTCTGCTGTTCCTCACAGCTGGGAGCAGATTTTTTCTCCCCCATAGTGTTGTGTTGTATTCCTGCAGGTCCAACTGATCCAGAGGCTCCTCTAACGTCAGCAGGATGAAGGCCAGAGCTGAACACTGGGATGGAGACAGTTCTGTCTTTGATCTGTCTGCTGACTTCAGGTACTGTTGGATCTCCTGATGTACTGAGTGGTCGTTCATCTCCATCAGACAGTGGAAGATGTTGATGAATCTGTCAGGAGAGAGACTCAAATCCTTAGGGTTCATCTCCTTCAGGTTCTTGATGGCTCTCTGGATGCTCTCTGGACTGTTCTCTGTCTGACCCAGCAGACCTCCTAACAGACTCTGGTTGGACTCCAGTGAGAGACCATGAAGGAAGCGGACAAAGAGGTCCAGGTGGCCGTTCTTACTCTCCAGGGCTTTTTCCATGGCTCTCTGCAGGAATTCCTCCAATGAACTGACATCTTCTCCCAGGAATGTCTCCAGTACCTCCATGTTCTTCTGTATGAAACAGTGGATCAGGTAGACTGCAGCCAGGAACTCATGGATGCTCAGGTGAACAAAGCTGTAGACCTTTCTCTGAGACTGAAGAGTCTCTTCTTTGAAGATCTCTGTGCACACTCCCGAGTACAGCGAGGCGTCTTTCACATCGAGACCACACTCTTCCAGGTCTTCTTGGTAGAACATGACATTGCCTTTCACCAGTTGTTCAAACGCCAGCCTGCCCAGCTTCAGGAGAACATCCCTGTCAGTCTCCTCATCATACTTCATCCTCATCCTCCTCATCTGGATCGACGTGAAGTGGCTGAACATCCCAGTCAGGTTCTTGGGCAGCTGTCCTGTCTCGTCTGTCTTCACCAGGTCCTCCAAAACGGTAGCGGTCATCCAACAGAAGACTGGGATGTGACACATGATGTGGATGCTCTTTGATGTCTTCACGTGTGAGATGATTTTGTTGGCCAGCTCCTCATCATCCCTGAACATCTTCCTGAAGAACTCCTCCTTCTGGGGGTCTGTGAACCCTCGTATTTCTGTCACCATGTCAAGGCAATCACAAGGGATCTGATTGGCTGCTGCAGGTCTGGTGGTTATCCAGAGGAGAGCCGAGGGGAGCAGATTCCCCTTGATGAGGTTTGTCAGCAGCATGCCCACCGACGATGTCACCGTGACATCAGAGATGATGTCATTGTTGTCAAAAGAAGCAGATTTGACATCAATGTTCTGGAATGTCAGTGGAATCCTGCTTTCATCAAGACCATCGAAGATGAAGCCAACTTTCCAGGCAGTGAGATGCTCTGCTGTGACCTTCTTTAACGTTGGATGGAAAGCATGGATCAGTGAGAGGAGACTGTGCTGCTCATCTCTGACCAAGTTCAGCTCCCGGAATGAGAAGGGAACCAGGAGAACGATGTCTTGGTTCTCCAAACCTCTCGCCCAGTCCAGAGCGAACATACGCACAGAGAATGTCTTTTCCGATGCCAGCGATGCCATTGGTCAGAACTCTTCTGCTGGGTTTGTCTCTGCCAGGGAGGATGGTCTTAAAGATGGCAGAGTACTTGATCAGGTCCTCATGGAGGGTCTTCATCTTGGAGAAGGTCTCAAGCTGCCACACCTCATGTTGCTGATTAACCCCTTCACTCCCTCCTGCTGATAGGTGGAGGTCTGTGTAGATGCTGGAGATGGAGGGCATTTCAATGACGTATGTCACACGATCAAGACCGTCCAGAGTGACCTTAAAAACCTTTAAATCCTCCTGCACACTGACATCTGATATGAGAAGACAATTAATACATGTTAAACATTCTGCTTACTTTATGACTTCACATTGAAAATATAATTAAAACTATGTATAAAATATCTATGTATGAAATATCCTAAAACAAGTATATTTAATCTGATTGTGTCTGCTGCCATTTCATTAATTGATATAAAATGATAATAAGTGTAAAATGTGTCCAGTCTTACTGTGTCCAGGTGTGGTTTGACTGAATGTCTCCTGCCCAAGTTTGTTTTTGAGTGTCTTTCTGTGGAGATGAACACAATAGATTAGTTTGAAATATATAAACTAGACCAACTAGGGTCTCCGACGGTTCACTCATCCCACGGTTCGGTTTGTACCTCAGTATGGGAGCCACGGTTTTGGTTCGTTTTCGGTACGTTTCGCTTTTTAAAAATAAAATTAAAATAATGTTATTTTATTTCACTTATAAGCACATTGAATGTGAATATAAAAATAAATCAAGATTTTCAAAACATTAAACAACCTTGTATTATAAACTTATAAATGTTAAGGTATTAGACTAAAAATAATCCCTATTCAGACATATTCCAGTAGGCCTGTCTTCTTCCTTTTCATTATTTACAGAAGAAAAAATGTATATTGCTATTTGTGCCTCATTATTAGGCTATTTTCAAGGAAATATAAAATACCTAGGTTAATAAAATGACTGCACGTTTCAGTTAAGTATCAGGCAGGTAGCATAGAGGAGCATTGTAGACAGACAACAACCTATACAATTTTGCGCCTGAGCCTTATACAGCCAAGTGCATGGGAACATTCATTTTCTCCATGTTATTATCCTGCACACACTACAGCAGCCTGCCATCGGGCTGCGCTAAACTTTGGTTCAATAAGTAGCATTGCATCTCCGTGTATGTATTTATAGTTTTAATTTAACGGATGGCACGGCATTCTGGCCATATGCTGGCTGTGGGCTGCAACGTTGATTCACACGGTAGTAGATGCACTTGTTGAAGGAGGAGGATGACGCCGGCACAATGTATGTACTCTACGCGGGGAAGGAAGCGAGACGGACACTTTACAATATGTCCAGAATCCAGACCGAGGGTATAGGCTTGGGAAATGACCGTGCGTTCAAACTGGAAGACAGTTGTTTTGTTTTTCCGAGTCGCTTTTCACTCGCACGTGCGAGCCCCTTCATTGCGACGCGCAGTGGATATAATACTCATTAAAAGGTACCGAAGAAGCGTTCCGACCCTGGGTCCGTACATTTTGTGGTCTCGATTCTCTGTAAATAACCGATCCACAAGCTCGCTCCCTAGGGTAGGTACCCTAGAAACCCTCACATTACTCTGAGTTAAACATTTCCAAGTGGTATTCCTTCCATGGCCTAGTGTGAATGTGCGTGCAAAGTTTCATGGAAATCAAACAATGCGTTGATGATTTGTGGCATTTTGTTTCAAACAGAGCAACTTTGGAAATGGATGTTAGCTAATCAGGATGGATTTTGAGAAATCAAACAAATCCGTCTTGATCACATGTCACATACAGAGCTGTGTGATGTAAGGATGTCACAGTATCCGGTATTACCGGTATGGGGCCACAAAACCGGTGCTTCGCTTGCCCACCGAATGTACCGAAAAAACAAACAAAAAAATATATTGCACGTTTTAACTAGAAGTAACTCTTTGAGAGCGTAAAAATGTTTACACTCTCAAGAGTTAAAGTATTCATCATGAAGTCTACACAACTAGAGAATGAAGAAGATTAATGGTCATTTTGATCTGTATGTTGGACTGTTTTGTTTCCCAAATCCAGCCTGGAATTGTGGACAAAAGCAAAAGAAATCTTTAGTTTTTGGTCTGTGGGGCTAAAATGCTATCATATGTATTATAGTGTGATGTTTGGAATAAAATAGTAATAGTAGTAAGAGAAAGTGTGTCAATGTCACAACTCTGCCACTAGATGTCTCTCTCTGAGAAGAACAGCAGAGGCTGCAGGTGTGAACACACTCCTTACACAACCAGGGGCCTATTTCACGAAAGGTGGATTAGGGGAAAAGCCAGGATTTAACTGATATCCCGGTTTATTATATCCTGGATTAGCGTTCATTCGGTTTCATGAAAACTGGTTAATCTTGCCAGATTAACTTGACCAGTTAACCTGGATATGTTGAGGCTTGATTTGGTTTCATGAAAGCAATGCCACATTAGTTCCCATGGAAACTAATGCTATGGACTTAGCCTGCTCCGGACCAGGCTAACAGTCAGGTTTAACCTAATCCTCATGTCTTTGCTGTTTATTAGGCCAATCCAATGACTTTTTACACTGTTATTTCAACACCTGTGTCTGTATATGGACTGAACTTGATTAGCTCCACAGGGGTGCACTTCTGTGTGGAGGGACCACCACCCGTGGAGTCGTAGATTTTGAAGTGATTTATCCACCTTCACTTACATTTAGGCTAATATTGAAGCTGCAGGCACTTACCATTCTGTAGTATGTTTTTGTGCTTTATTTTACATTGCTTTCATGTTATACCCCTCGTGCTTGTTCTGTATATCAAAAGTTAATATTAAATACTGAACGTATACCAAAATGTGATAGATAGGCTAGATAGATCAGAGGCTTTCATCGAGTGGTCCGGGGACCACCAGTGGTCCGTGAGAGGAGGAGAGAGAGAGAGAGAGAGAGAGAGAGAGAGAGAGAGAGAGAGAGAGAGAGAGAGAGACCGTTAATGTCAGCATTTCAATGCGCATAATAGCCTACACTTACTGCGTTCGGGGAGCACAATGCAATCAGTGAACTTAGTGAGCTCGATACAGCCGCGTTTTTAAACAGTAGCCCCCCCCCCCCCCCCCCCCCCCCCATTTCGGAGATACAATATCATGAATATGGTCTTCAACTTTTATTTTTGACAACTTATGCATTCAGACATTCAGTCTATTGGCAATAGTTTGCCATGGATCGGATCCGATCGCCATGCCATGTCCCTGGCCTTATTAATCGCGCTCGTATTGTCCTTTATTAATGATCGCCTTCGAGATCATCATCAGCTGCTGCTGCGCTTCTGCTGTAAAAGGCACTGCCATAGATGTATATATATAAGAAGGCTTTCTTATATATATCTATGGGCTCGGCTCTTGGATTGGTCACGCTCAATGAATCTACAATCCTCATCAAGGCTTTTCAAGCAGTACGTGCACGTGCCAGCAAGCGAGGCTATATGATCCTGGCTTGGCTCTAAAGACCAGGATATAAAAAGCGTGGATTTGGCTTAAATCCCCAATTTTCTAATCCACTTCTCGCGAAATACCCCCCTGCTTCTTCACAAGTTTGAAGCTGAAACTTGGGAAGTTGAAAATTAGAGCTTACAGTATGTATAATAATTAAGGCTGTCAGCATTAAAGGTAGGGGAAGTGATTTGAAATTCATGGTGTAGTACCAGCCTGGTGCACTAGGGCCCCCCAAAAGTAGCTACACTATGTGAACCTGCTGCTCTCTCCTGATTGGAGGAGAATTGTGGTGACCTGGGGAACTTTTATTAGCTCCTCTGCTAACGTGGGGGAGGGGGAAACTCCATATGTGGTTTCCACACCTTATAATAGAGCATTTTAACAGAAAAAAAATATTTTTGGGTGATATCTGACAAAAGTGAAATCACTTCCCCTACCTTTAACTATTTAATCGCGAGTTAACTCAGCCGTGAGTTAACTTGATTTTTTTTTTTGTGCGAGATTAACTCACAGTAAAACCAAAGGCCAAGTGGGTCTATTTGGTTCAATTTCACCAAATGCAGGTGAATAATTGTTAAATATTTGCATCAGTTAAGTTACTTTAAAATAAGTCTACACAATTAGAGAATGTAGAAAACTTTCTACAAAATGTGCATGTTCGCTCCCAATGATACCAACATCAAATTGTTGACAAATTCTTTAATTTAGGTCTGGAAGTCTAAATAAATGCCATCAAATGGTGGTCTGTGGCTCAATGAAGAATAAATAATTGACCTTGATATGAATATTCTTGAAAAACACTCATTTAAGGTATATTTAGAAATCATAAAAATATGCGATTAAATTGCGATTAATCAAAGATTAACTACGGGCAATCGTGATTAATCGCGCGAATATTTTTTTTAATCGATTGACAGCTCTAATAATAATGTCATTATGTGCAACACCTGCAGCATTTTATTACAGCTCGGTGCCTCTAGTGACAATCAAGTAGGTTAATAATACAGTGATATGGGTAGACACAGAGTGGGACGTCCCAAATGTCCAATCACAGTGTGAGCTGGGCGCAAAGCGCGATGACAGTTTGAGGCCAGAGAAAGTAAATATGAGCTCAGAGGCGTTGGCATGTTTAAAAAGATAAAGATCTCGCGCACTAATGCTAAAGAGAGATGCCTATCGGCCATTGGGGTGAATCTTTGGAACAAATTGGATACTGAACTTAAATTAAGCAACTCAATCTTTAAATTCAAGAGAACTTATAAAACAATGATAATCCACAAGTACTTTGAATCTGTCTAATAATGTAAATTACTGAGTTTTATGTCATACAGTAGAAAAAAGGGAAAGAAAAGCAATGACATGCTACATACACATGTACACAAAGCTGTTACTCTGTGTGTGTGTGTGTGTGTGTGTGTGTGTGTGTGTGTGTGTGTGTGTGTGTGTGTGTGTGTGTGTGTGTGTGTGTGTGTGTGTGTGTGTGTGTGTGTGTGTGTGTGTGTGTGAGAGTGTGAGTGTTTGTGTGTCTACACGTGCGCATTACCATATGCACGGGTATGCATATATACAACAAAAATGCAATTCTCTCATAATACTGTGCATTATATTGTTATTGTCAGCATTATTATCATGACAATTGACAATAGTAATTGGTTATTGGGGTGAATCATAATCTGCTATTATTATTATTGTTGTTATTACTATTGCAATGCTATTATTGTTACCCATATTACTTTTATTATTAATACTATCTATCTCTGTTATTATAATATATATTCTAGTTCCTCTCCGTCCTTGCTTTACTGTAAATATCAATCAATGTATAAGGTGGGCATAAAAAGCTTCGGCTTCCGCCCTTTCCTTCTTAGTCAACTGTAATTCTTCTTTTCTTTACTTTCTGTATGTGCTGGTACTGTAATCAATGACTGAGATAAAATAAACTAACTAACTAACTAACTAACTAACTAACTAACTAACTAACTAACTAACTAACTAACTAACTAACTAACTAACTAACTAACTAACTAACTAACTAACAGTGCGCTGTTTCTGAACAGGATAGTAATTCCACCTCTGAAATAAAAGATGGATATATGATCCAGACAGGGGAGGGAAAGGCTTCCTCAGCAAAATGATAGTTAAAGGTAGGGGAAGTGATTATAAATTCATGGTGTAGTACCAGCCTGGTGCACTAGGGGCCCCCAAAAGTAGCTACACTATGTGAACCTGCTGCTCTCTCCTGATTGGAGGAGAATTGTGGTGACCTGGGGAACTTTTATTAGCTCCTCTGCTAACGTGGGGGAGGGGGAAACTCCATATATGGTTTCCACACCTTATAATAGAGCATTTTAACAGGAAAAAAAAAAAATTGGGTGATATCTGACAAAAGTGAAATCACTTCCCCTACCTTTAACCAAATGGACTCTTACAGGTCTCTGACTCTGAGAGTGTGAACACATGGAACCAAACGGTCCATTTGGTTACGGCAGTCGTTGAAATGTGGTATAAAGTTTGAGAACCACAGTTTTACAAACCAGTTAAAACACTGTCCTAAAACTAAATGACACTTTTCATTGACAAAATGTAGATAAAAGTTGAATCCAGTTGAAAATGCAGATTTCCAACTGGTCACATGACAACATGTTGTTCTATGAAATACTACAGCTGTACTAATAATAAATATCAATCCTTTACATTTTACACCGATAATATAAACACTGAGGAGTGTGTGTGTGTGTGTGTGTGTGTGTGTGTGTGTGTGTGTGTGTGTGTGTGTGTGTGTGTGTGTGTGTGTGTGTGTGTGTGTGTGTGTGTGTGTGTGTGTGTGTGTGTGTGTGTGTGTGTGTGTGCGCGCGCTGACACACACAGATGGATACATAATGATCTACTTCACCTATACCAAAGAAAATACAATTTCAATGTAAGGTGTAAGCCAATGGACAACACACATAAGTCCATAGCCTTGGTATCTAGTGAACTAATATAAAAGTCCATAGACTTATCTATGGTATCTAATAAACTAACATTAAAAGGTAATAACGTGCCTATTGGACAAGGACAGATTGGGGAGGGACTTAGTGACTAGCTACTTTCATTACAACTAAGAAACTCTCTCCTGTCAGGTGAAAAGAAGCAGATTGGACTCCTCATGCATCTGTTATTATTGCAAAGAACTGACCTCTGATCAGTAGAGTCTAATAACTATAGAGTTAGTGTGTTCTGATAGATTTACACACTGACCTCTGATCAGTAGAGTCTAATAACTATAGAGTTAGTGTGTTCTGATAGATTTACACACTGACCTCTGATCAGTAGAGTCTAATAACTATAGAGTTAGTGTGTTCTGATAGATTTACACACTGACCTCTGATCAGTAGAGTCTAATAACTATAGAGTTAGTGTGTTCTGATAGATTTACACACTGACCTCTGATCAGTAGAGTCTAATAACTATAGAGTTAGTGTGTTCTGATAGATTTACACACTGACCTCTGATCAGTAGAGTCTAATAACTATAGAGTTAGTGTGTTCTGATAGATTTACACACTGACCTCTGATCAGTAGAGTCTAATAACTATAGAGTTAGTGTGTTCTGATAGATTTACACACTGACCTCTGATCAGTAGAGTCTAATAACTATAGAGTTAGTGTGTTCTGATAGATTTACACACTGACCTCTGATCAGTAGAGTGGTGTCTATCTTTGAAGTCAATCAATCCACCCCTGGAATGGTCACTCTTCATGGAGACACAGCTGGGTACAGGAGAGCCTGATCTGTGATGACCAACCCTGAAACCATGACAACCATCATAAACATTACATTTATACATCACCATGACAACCATCATAAACATTACATTTATACATCACCATGACAACCATCATAAACATTACATTTATACATCACCATGACAACCATCATAAACATTACATTTATACATCACCATGACAACCATCATAAACATTACATTTATATTCACTCTGAGCCGTTCTCACTTCTCACAGTCGTTGTAAAGGAATGTTGACAGTGTTATGTTAAAATTAATTAGAAATATAAGCCCATACATTTGAAATATCCTTGAAATTTGGCACCTTTAGTGGGTCAGTCTAGGGCCAGGACATGTACTGTACAGTATATGCCCAAGGCTTTATCGGAACCTAATTAATATTCATGAGGTCCTCATGAATATTAATTAGATTGATGGCATCACGCCACACTGGTGAGCTAATATGTAATGAGTGGCGCCAAAGAAAACTTTTTCAACCGGGAAAGGGAAATACACCAAAAACGCCCAAAAGCTCTAAAAATACAAGCCCCTGTGCAAAATGTACCATATTATCATTGCTCTCTAGGGTAGGTAACCAATTTATAGTTATTAAAATCTAAGAAAAAGTGTTTTTTGGAAGCACTTCTAAGCCCACCTATTTTTGACAGGAAGTTTTTGTTGATTGGCTCTCAGAATGGGAGTGGCCAGATCACATCCACAGATAGCGCCTCTGTGTCTGTGGCTCAATTGTGTCTCAATTGTCTCTGTGTCTGTGGCTCAATTCAGATACTTCAGTGTAATTCTGCTCTCTTTTAATTTTAGATGCTGCAATAACTGTTGGAGAGACGTTCTGACCTCTGTTCAGTAGAGTCTAATAAGTATACCATGAGTTTCTTTCTAATAGATTTACACACTGACCTCTGATCAGTAGAGTGGTGTCCATCTTTGAAGTCAATCAATCCACCCCTGGAATGGTCACTCTTCATGGAGTCACAGCTGGGTACAGGAGACCCTGATCTGTGATGACCAACCCTGAAACCATGACAACCATCATAAACATTACATTTATACTAGTGGTGGACAATTAATCGTTCAATCGATTAATCGCGATGACGTCATAGGCGATTACACATCGATGTGCAGCTGTTAAAAATCGATTATTATAATTATTATTTTTAGCGGAGCAAAAAGGCGGAACTAATGTACGAGTGCGCTCCAGTTCCATACCGGACCGATTAGAGTGGCGCACCCACCACTCGCCCTCTATACTTTCGCTTCAGCTATCAAAACAAAGTCGCCGCCGTCGCGGAGGAAAAGAGAAATAATATCCCAGAAATGGAACGCTATGGATTGTACGAGGTTGATTGGACACAGGAACTCGAGAAAGCTCACAGCGTCGACCATCTCGGAAATCTGGCCGAGACGTGACGCTGTAGTTGGGCTCCATAAGTGCGCAACACGGCCTGGGCTCCGTTGCTCTGTACGACCCACGACCGAATTTGGATGTTAATTCTTTAAAGATAAAAGTTCAGACGGACTTCGTAATTCCAGTTGCCTTTTCTGCATGCATGGGCAGCTGTGTCCGCACGATGGTTGTCTTGTCTGTCAGTCAGTGGGCAACAACTTGCACACGTTGAGTATGAGTTGTGTCGAGTTCCAGTGTCCTCTCAATATCATCCCAAATCCAAAACTAAAGCAGTCCTTCCGAAAATGGGTATGAAAAACATGTGGGTACATCCACTGCTTTAAACCAAATGCTCAAACCATGCAGCATAGTCTTAAGAACTGACCCCAAGCTTCCTTAATGACACAAAACTACCCTGAATATAAGAAAAAAAGTCACCATCCAAGCAAATAATATAGAATAAAATTAGACAAAGAATCGAAAATGTATTGATCTGTATTATCTGTACATAATACAGATCTCATTTTTAAGAAAGCTGCTTGACGTTTCTTAGAGTTTCATGAGAAGTAGCCTAGATGGCCTGGGTGTTCACTTAAACTGTTTATTGCTATACTCTATTTGGTCGCGGACCCCCATGTGAAAATATTCTATGGACCCTTGGAAGCAGAAGCAAAGATTTGAGTTAAATATGTGCACTATGAAAATTATATATGTTCTTAATGATTAGAACACACTTTGTTTATTAGTTACACAGTGACTTAGTGATTAATAGTGAGTGATTAATCATGATTAATCGGGATTAATCGAAATCGTTACATTGCCCAATTAATCGGGATTAATCGTTATCGTGACCCTCAGAATCGATATGTAATCGCATCGCCAGGTACCTGGCGATTCCCACCACTAATTTATACATCACCATGACAACCATCATAAACATTACATTTATACATCACCATGACAACCATCATAAACATTACATTTATACATCACCATGACAACCATCATAAACATTACATTTATACATCACCATGACAACCATCATAAACATTACATTTATATTCACTCTGAGCCGTTCTCACTTCTCACAGTCGTTGTAAAGGAATGTTGACAGTGTTATGTTAAAATTAATTAGAAATATAAGCCCATACCTTTGAAATATCCTTGAAATTTGGCACCCTTAGTGGGTCAGTCTAGGGCCAGGACATGTACTGTATATGCCCAAGGCTTTATCGGAACCTAATTAATATTCATGAGGTCCTCATGAATATTAATTAGATTGATGGCATCACGCCACACTGGTGAGCTAATATGTAATGAGTGGCGCCAAAGAAAACTTTTTCAACCGGGAAAGGGAAATACACCAAAAACGCCCAAAAGCTCTAAAAATACAAGCCCCTGTGCAAAATGTACCATATTATCATTGCTCTCTAGGGTAGGTAACCAATTTATAGTTATTAAAATCTAAGAAAAAGTGTTTTTTGGAAGCACTTCTAAGCCCACCTATTTTTGACAGGAAGTTTTTGTTGATTGGCTCTCAGAATGGGAGTGGCCAGATCACATCCACAGATAGCGCCTCTGTGTCTGTGGCTCAATTGTGTCTCAATTGTCTCTGTGTCTGTGGCTCAATTCAGATACTTCAGTGTAATTCTGCTCTCTTTTAATTTTAGATGCTGCAATAACTGTTGGAGAGACGTTCTGACCTCTGTTCAGTAGAGTCTAATAAGTATACCATGAGTTGCTTTCTGATAGATTTACACACTGACCTCTGATCAGTAGAGTGGTGTCCATCTTTGAAGTCAATCAATCCACCCCTGGAATGGTCACTCTTCATGGAGACACAGCTGGGTACAGGAGACCCTGATCTGTGATGACCAACCCTGAAACCATGACAACCATCATAAACATTACATTTATACATCACCATGACAACCATCATAAACATTACATTTATACATCACCATGACAACCATCATAAACATTACATTTATACATCACCATGACAACCATCATAAACATTACATTTATACATCAACTTGCAGAAATGGGTTGCAAATGGGATAAAATCTTACATATCAGTATTTAACTCTATGAGTGCCATTTGGCCAGCCTGTAGCGCCCCCTTGAGGTCCAGAGTGCCAGTTATATGCATTAAGTAATTGATTATCTCAAAAACAAAAAAATCACAAACAGCAGTTGTATACATTTTTTTTTCACACATATCTCAGAGATGAGTAACTATTCGAAGTGACAATTCCTGGACAGAGAAAAAAAATCTTCCACCATTACACACCCACAGGAGAGATGCTTGAATGTTATTATGCCAAAATGACCGTAATTTCCGGATTATAAGCCGCAACTTTTTCCCGTGCTTTGGACCCAGCGGCTTATTCAGCGGTGCGGCCAATGTATGGATGTTTACGGCTAACAAACACTATAGGGCGTTCTAAGTCTAAATGCACGGTATGCACACCAACTTTAAGCCGGCCCGAGCAGGAAATGTAGAGGGACAGGGCACAGGCAGTTCGCTAAGACAGACACTACTAAATGCATCATGGAAAACAAACAAAGAAGTGCATATAACACAGCTAAAGGCAGTCGAGCTGGCTGAAAAATAAGAAGAAATCAATTTGCTGCACGTAGCCTTGGGATCAATGAATCAATGGTTAGACGGCGGAGACGCCAGCGCGAGGAACATGCGAAAAGCAACTTTTTCTCAAGTCTGCCAGTGGATCCTGACTGCGTGGAAAAGTGTCAAAACATCCACAAACGGGTTTCGAAAGGCTGGTATGCTGCAGCAGCAGCGCGACCAGGAGGAGGAGCAGTGATGTTGCCTCGTCAAGCGTCTTAAACATTGAGAGGATTCCTGGTGGTCCCCAGCTAAATGATGGACAGTTGGTTAACCAGATGTACGGTAGGCTGCCTTTTTGAGAGTGTAAAAGTGAAACTCCGTTCACTTCATGAACCAAATGGACCCGCAAGCGCTCATTTGGTTTCATGAAGTGAACGGAGTTTGCGTATCTCTGGCTACACTCTATGGCCAGGCCTGGATGTAATATTTCTCAATCGGGGGGGCAGCCGAAAATGGCAGTTGGTTTAGTGGTGCCACAATTGCAGTTAGTCAATGTTTTAACTCCCGCTATAAGCACTTTGATTTGAAATATCTGAAGTTTTCGTTGTTTGCATTCCGTCATGTTTGGTGGGGCAGTCAGGGCGTTTAGAGGGCATTGCCCCCCCATGTCTATGCCTAGCTCCGTCCCTGGTCTATGGCTCTAGCGTTAATTACATACAGCACGTGCAGTTCTGTAGTCGTTTAAATAATAAAAAGGATGCTTCTCAAACAGCATTTCGTTGCCGACAATCTCATCTGTGCAAGAACCCTTACATATGGTAATTAAGCATTAAAACACCCGTGGCTAATGGTCCAGTGCGTCTTATATATGTACACAATTGATTTTTTCGCTAA